>JANKKI010000503.1:0-162967 GCA_025175665.1 Cinchona pubescens
TCATTGATTAGACTAGATTGAGAACCATGTGTGGGACCTGTGCACAAAAGATTTAGATCAAATGAATGATCTAATCGCATTCAAAGAGAACGGAGGCAACTATATTAGCTTAATAACTAAGGAAGAAGTGTAATCGTAAGATATTGAGAACTAAGAAAGTCGACTAATCGTAATATATTGTGAGTCGCAAAAGGAGATACAATCAAAAGGAGAAGTAGTCGTATTAGATTTGAAAAGAACCAAGAGAGGGTCGTATTCATTAAAGATTTATAATTAAGAGATTATCTAATCGTATAAGAAAAAGAACTGAGAAATGAGGCCTATTAATTATGCCTGCACACAATGATTAAGGAAGAAATTGTAATAGTACTATATTGAGAAGAAAGAAAGGGTCTAATCGTACTATATTATGACTCAGTAAAGGAGACTAANTATCTTATGATTACACTTCTTCCTTAGTTATTAAGCTAATATTTATCCTCCGTTCCCTTTCGAATGCGATAGAACATAAATATGTTTTAATAAGAATGGATTAAGAACCATGCGCTGGACCTATACCTTTAAGATTTAGATTTAATACATCATCTAATAGCATTTCCAAAAGAATAGAGAAATGAGGCCGATCAAACTTGCTTTACGAGTATGGAAGAAGTTGGGATCGTTCGACATTGAGAGCTTCTCAAGAAATTGACTAATTGTTCTATGAATCGTAAATGGAGAACGCATGATAAAGTATTAGGGAGACAATTAAGAAACTAGAAAGGTGATCTAATCGACATACATGTTGAAAAGATAAGAATATCTAATAACGGATGATAAGCACCTAATACGTGACCTAGTTAGACTAGATTGAGAACCATGTGTGGGACCTGTGCACAAAAGATTTAGATCAAATGAATGATCTAATCGCATTCGAAAGGGAACGGAGGCAACTATATTAGCTTAATAACTAAGGAAGAAGTGTAATCGTAAGATATTGAGAACTAAGAATGTCGACTAATCATAATATACTCTAATTCAGAAGGAGATACAATCAAACAAGATTGAGAACTAATAAAGGATAAGAGTATAATCTTAGATTTAAAAAGAACCAAGAGCGGTTCGTATTCATTAAAGATTTATAATTAACAGATTATATAATCGTATAAGAAAAAGAACTGAGATATCAGGCCTACTAATTATGCCTTGCACAATGATTAAGGAAGAAATTGTAATAGTACGATATTGAGCAGAAAGAAAAGGGTCTAATCGATCATATTATGACAAGAATGGAGATCCAATCGACAGATTAAGAACTAACAAAGTAGATCGAGTAATTCAGATTAAGAAATAGAATGGAGTTCTATAAAAGTTAATCAGAACTCAAGATAAGAGTATATTATGATTAGTCGATTTGACCAAATTAAGAACCATGATTGATAACTATGCATAAAAGAATAAGAACTAAAATATAATATGATGGTTTTGAAGAAATAAGTGTGAAATGAGGCCAAGTATACGTGCTTAATCACAGTGGAAAGAGTTGTACTGACGATATTGTGAATCGAGAAAGCGGACAAAGCGTATAAGATTAAATACTAATAACTCGGGATCAAGTATAGGATTATGTGTATAAGAGACAGTATATAATCTCTAAATTATAAATCTTTAATGAATACGAACCGCTCTTGGTTCTTTTTAAAAATGATTTAATTATGCTAGATTAAGAACCAAGAATCAGTTCAAATTGAAAAGAGTTTGAACAAAAGATGATGATCTAACCTTATTTGAAAAGAATCGAGAAATGAAGCCAATTACACCTTGTATAATGACAAAGGAAGAAGTGATAATCGTGACAATATTGAGAACTAAGAAATCCTTCCACTGTGATTAAGCACGTTTACTTGGACATCATTTCTGCACTTCACAGAACAAAAAAGGAGATTAGTCTTGTAAGATTATGAAATATGAGAGGAGTTCCAATCATAGCACATTTGGAAAAGATATGAGATCAAATTTCACAAGGTAAGAACATAAATATGTTTTAATAAGAATGGATTAAGAACCATGCGCTGGACCTATTCCTTGAAGATTTAGAACTAATACATCATCTAATAGCATTTGCAAAAGAATAGAGAAATGAGGCCGATCACACTGTCTTACGAGTAAGGAAGAAGTTGCGATCGTTCGACATATGTAGCGTATATTAGCTTAATAACTAAGGAAGAAGTGTAATCGTAAGATATTGAGAACTAAGAATGTCGACTAATCATAATATAGCTAATTCTTGTGAGATACAATCAAACAAGATTGAGAACTAATAAAGGAGAAGTAGTCGATTAGACTGTGATTAAGCACATCTAGATGTCTGTATTCATTAAAGATTTATAATTAAGAGGTTCTATAATCGTATAAGAAAAAGAACTGAGATATCAGGCCTACTAATTATGCCTCAAGAGACAGCTACAGGATTAAGAACTAACAAAGTAGATCGAGTAATTTCAGATTAAGAAATAGAACGGGAGTTCTTATAAAAGTTAATCTCGTAACTCATGATAAGAACTTAAAATGCAATTTGATTTGACCAAATTAAGAACCATGATTGATAACTATGCATAAAAGAATAAGAACTAAAATATAATATGATGGTTTTGAAGAAATAAGTGAGAAATGAGGCCAAGTATACGTGCTTAATCACAAAGGAAGGAGTTGTACTGCATTTATATTGTGAATCGAGAAAGCGGATGCGCATACAAGATTAAATACTAATAATCGATCAAGTCAAGTAGGATCAAATTGCATTAAAAGTTCTCAACTGTGAGTTACGGTCAGAAACATAATAAGTTCTAATAACTCATGATAACAACGTAAAGTTATGTGATTTAATTATGCTAGATTAAGAACCAAGAATCAGTTCAAATTGAAAAATATGTCGATTACATTACCTTTCTAGTTTCTTACATCTGTATGTGTAATACTTGATCATGCGTTCTCCATTAGGAATTTGTCTCTTGACACATCTATATGTCAATCTTCGTTCAATATTTACGAACTAATACGACTTCTTCCTTTCGTAGTTCTCAATCTTGTTTGATTAAAGGTCTCCTAATCTGCGAATTAGAGTATATTATGATTAGTCGACATTCTTAGTTCTCAATATCTTACGATTACACTTCAATCTTAGTTATTTGGAAAAGATATGAGATCAAATTTCACAAGGTAACAACATAAATATGTTTTAATAAGAATGGATTAAGAACCATGCGCTGGACCTATACCTTGAAGATTTAGAACTAATACATCATCTAATAGCATTTGCAAAAGAATAGAGAAATGAGGCCGATCAAACTTGCTTTACGAGTAGGAAGAAGTTGGGATCGCTCGACATTCTTTCCTTTCTTAGTTCTCCTCTTAAGGAGATACAATCAAACAAGATTGAGAACTAATAAAGGAGAAGTAGTCGTATTAGATTTAAAAAGAACCAAGAGCGGTTCGTATTCATTAAAGATTTATAATTAAGAGATTATATAATCGTATAAGAAAAAGAACTGAGATATCAGGCCTACTAATTATGGCCTATCCTGCACAATGATTAAGGAAGAAATTGTAATAGTACGATATTGAGCAGAAAGAAAGGGTCTAATCGTACTATGTTATGACACAGTAATGGAGATCCAATCGTACAGGATTAAAAAACTAACAATGTAGATCGAGTAATTTCAGATTAAGAAATAGAACGGGAGTTCTTATAAAAGTAAATCTCGTAACTCAAGATAAGAACTTAAAATGCGATTTGATTTGGCCAAATTAAGAACCATGAGTGATAACTATGCATAAAAGAATAAGAACTAAAATATAATATGATGGTTTTGAAGAAATAAGTGAGAAATGAGGCCAAGTATACGTGCTTAGTCACAAGAAGGAAAGTTGTACTGCATTTCGATATTGTAACTAAGAAACGGACAAAGCGTACAAGATTAAATACTAATAATCGATCCCAGTTATTAGTATTTAATCTTGTACGCTTTAATAGAACCATCAAACCATTACTTAACTATAAAACCGAATATTTCATTTTACACAAAAAAATACGAATTACAAAATTTCTTCTTAGTACAAAAGATGCTACAACAAAAACAAAGTTCATCAATACAAAATGATCTAACCTCTATTTGAAAAAGAACACTCATGAAGCCAATTACACCTTGTATAATGACAAAGGAAGAAGTGATAATCGTACAATATTGAGAACTAAGAAATGGAACTAATCGTGCTATACAATGAACAACAAAAGGAGTTCATGACATATGCAATTCATAGAACAAAGAAAGGAGATTAGTTTCTCAATTATGAAATATGAGAGGAGTTCCAATCATAGCATATTTGGAAAAGATATGAGATCAAATTTCACAAGGTAAGAACATAAATATGTTTTAATAAGAATGGATTAAGAACCATGCGCTGGACCTATACCTTGAAGATTTAGAACTAATACATCATCTAATAGCATTTGCAAAAGAATAGAGAAATGAGGCCGATCAAACTTGCTTTACGAGTAAGGAAGAAGTTGCGATCGTTCGATATTATTGGAGCCAAGAAATTCTTTAACTTCTATGTTATTAATCTCAAAAGGATAGAACATGATAAAATATTAGGGAGATAATTAAGAAACTAGAAAGGTGATCTAATCGACATACATGTTGAAAAGATAAGAATATCTAATAACGGATGATAAGCACCTAATACGTGACCTAGTTAGACTAGATTGAGAACCGTGTGGACTTTCTTAGACAAAAGATTTAGATCAAATGAATGATCTAATCGCATTCGAAAGGGAACGGAGGCAACTATATTAGCTTAATAACTAAGGAAGAAGTGTAATCGTAAGATATTGAGAACTAAGAAAGTCGACTAATCATAATATACTCTAATTCGCAGAAGGAGATACAATCAAACAAGATTGAGAACTAATAAAGGAGAAGTAGTCGTATTAGATTTAAAAAGAACCAAGAGCGGTTCGTATTCATTAAAGATTTATAATTAAGAGATTATATAATCGTATAAGAAAAAGAACTGAGAAATCAGGCCTATTTAATTATGCCTGCACAATGATTAAGGAAGAAATTGTAATAGTACGATATCTTGGAAAGAAAGGGTCTAATCGTTCTTTTTCAAATAAGGTTAGATCATCATCTTTTGATTCAGAACTCAAAGTAGATCGAGTCATATTATATTAAGAAATAGAACTTAGTTCGTATAAAAGTAAATTTCATAACTCAAGATAAGAACTTAAAATGCGATTTGATTTGGCCAAATTAAGAACCATGAGTGATAACTATGCTTAAAAGAATAAGAACTAAAATATAATATGATGGTTTTGAAGAAATAAGTGAGAAATGAGGCCAAGTATACGTGCTTAATCACAGTGGAAGGAATTGTACTGCATTTATATTGATAACTAAGAAAGGGACAAATCGTACAAGATTAAATACTAATAACTGGATCAAGTCGCATGAACTGATTCTTGGTTCTTAATCTGTCTATTATTCATTCTGTCTCTTATACACTAATCTCCTTTCTTTGCTAAGTGAACAGCAAATGTGATTCAATTATGCTAGATTAAGAACCAAGAATCAGTTCAAATTGAAAAACAATTTGAACAAAAGATGATTATCTAACCTTATTTGAAAAAGAACTGAGAAATGAAGCCAATTACACCTTGTATAATGACAAAGGAAGAAGTGATAATCGTACACTATTGAGAACTAAGAAATGCAACTAATCGTGCTATGCAATGAACAACAAAAGGAGACAAAACATATGCAATTCACAGAACAAAGAAAGGAGATTAGTCGTGTAGGATTATGAAATATGAGAGGAGTTCCAATCATAGCATATTTTCTGTGATATTGTCATATTTACCAGTCTGTAATTGTTGTTCATTGCATAGCACGATTAGTTGCATAAGGTTAGTTCTCAATCTTACCTGTTCTTATACACATCTAGATTTGTATAAGAGACAGAGTTTTACCTTGTGAAATTTGATCTCAATCTTTTGGAAATGCTATTGCTTCACGAGTAAGAAGTTGATCGTTGAGCTATTGAGAGCCAAGAAATTGACTAACTGTTCTTTGAATTGTAAATGGAGAACGCATGATAAAGTATTAGGGAGATAATTACGAAACTAGAAAGGTGATCTAATCGACATACATGTTGAAAAGATAAGAAAATCTAATAACGGATGATAAGCACCTAATACGTGACCTAGTTAGACTAGATTGAGAAACCATGTGTGGGACCTGTGCACAAAAGATTTAGATCAAATGAATTATCTAATCACATTCGAAAGAGAACGGAGGCAACTATATTAGCTTAATAACTAAGGAAGAAGTGTAATCGTAAGATATTGAGAACTAAAAAAGTCGACTAATCATAATATATTCTAAGTCGCAGAAGGAGATACAATCAAACAAGATTGAGAATTAATAAAGGAGAAGTAGTCGTATTAGATTTAAAAAGAACCAAGAGCGGTTCGTATTCATTAAAGATTTGTAATTAAGAGATTATATAATCGTATAAGAAAAAGAATCAGATATCAGCCTACTAATTATGCTCCGCACAATGATTAAGGAAGAAATTGTAATAGTACGATATTGAGTAGAAAGAAAGGGTCTAATCGTACTATATTATGACACAGTAATAGAGATCCAATCGTACAGGATTAAGAACTAACAAAGTAGATTGAGTCATATTAGATTAAGAAATAGAACAGGAGTTCTTATAAAAGTAAATCTTGTAACTCAAGATAAGAACTTAAAATGCGATTTGATTTGACCAAATTAAGAACCATGAGTGATAACTATGCATAAAAGAATAAGAACTAAAATATAATATGATGGTTTTGAAGAAATAAGTGAGAAATGAGGCCAAGTATACGTGCTTAATCACAGTGGAAGGAGTTGTACTCGTACGATATTGATAACTAAGAAAGGGACAAATCGTACAAGATTAAATACTAATAATGGATCAAGTCGCATAAGATACACATCTAGATGTGTATAAGAGACAGATTGAAAAATAGAAACATAATAAGTTCTAATAACTCATGATAACAACGTAAATGTGATTTAATTATGCTAGATTAAGAACCAAGAATCAGTTCAAATTGAAAAAGAGTTTGAACAAAAGATGATGATCTAACCTTATTTGAAAAAGAACTGAGAAATGAAGCCAATTACACCTTGTATAATGACAAAGGAAGAAGTGATCATATTACAATATTGAGAACTCTTATACACATCTAGATGCTATACAATGAACAACAAAAGGAGACATAACATATGCAATTCAGAACAAAGAAAGGAGATTAGTGGTAGGATTATGAAATATGAGAGGAGTTCCAATCATAGCATATTTGGAAAAGATATGAGATCAAATTTCACAAGGTAAGAACATAAATATGTTTTAATAAGAATGGATTAAGAACCATGCGCTGGACCTATACCTTGAAGATTTAGAACTAATACATCATCTAATAGCATTTGCAAAAGAATAGAGAAATGAGGCCGATCAAACTTGCTTCACGAGTAAGGAAAAAGTTGCGATCGATTCGATATTGAGAGCCAAGAAATTGACTAACTGTTCTATGTTATGAATCACAAAAGGAGAACACATGATAAAATATTAGGGAGATAATAAAGAAACTGGAAAGGTGATCTAATCGACATACATGTTGAAAAGATAAGAATATCTAATAACGGATGATAAGCACCTAATACGTGACCTAGTTAGACTAGATTGAGAACCATGTGTGGGACCTGTGCACAAAAGATTTAGATCAAATGAATGATCTAATCGCATTCGAAAGATAACGGAGGCAACTATATTAGCTTAATAACTAAGGAAGAAGTGTCATCGTAAGATATTGAACTACGAAAGTCGACTAATCATAATATATTCTAAGTCGAAGGAGATACACATCTAGATGTGTATAAGAGACAGCTTCTCCTTTCAGCTTTTAATTATCCCTGTCTCTTATACACATCTAGATGAAGTATAAGAGACAATTTACAAGGAAGGATGAAAAGATTATTGTAAAAAGCAGGAAGTAGAAAGACTGAAATATTACAAGTGAAGGGAGTCGGATACAGGACTAGATTTTAAAGTTCTGAGTTCTAAAATCAGGATTTTGGCAAATTCAAATAGCTGAAAAGGATAGATTTAAAACTACTTTTACTGTACCATTTGGACATTACGAATGGAATGACAAAGGATTTTATTTGAAATTCTTTATTTGAAGTCCACACAAGATCATCCGGCTTAAGTGGGGTCCTTTTCATTTTTGTTTCTTTTTTGATTTTTGGGAACTTTGTGATCCTAATTTGAGAACTCGTTTCATCATCTGAAAAAAGTTTTCTTGCAACATCTATCTGAGATTTTGCTCTGGTAATAAGATTTTCCACTGTCCTCTGCTCTATGATTTCATGAATTCCCATATATCCATGTGATTAGATCATGAAAGGGTCATCATCTTCATTTGTTTCATCAAAATCGTTAGAGAAAATGATGGTTCAAATTTGTTGTCTAAAATTGAATGGTGAAGTAATTTTTTCTCTTCCCTTAGAAGAGGTCCCTTGAATTGAATCAATTTGCTTGGAAAAAACTTGCATGATCTGATCCTTTATTTTTTCTAAATCCAATTTTTGACTGTCAATTTTTTTTTCTTTCATTTTTCTACTTTTTTGGAAAATAAATTCTTCTTTTTCCTTTTCTTTTTGCTGTTCCTAGAGATTTAACACTCTCCTTTTTTCTTCCATTAGTAATGATTGTTCAATCTGAGAACAATTATATTCACATCTAGGCCACCATTTGTTCTCATGAATTCTTCTGATTTGAGGAAGAAAATATCCTGCAAGAATACCGCTTCCAATTTCCATGAAAAAAGCCACTGGATACGAATTTTGCCAAGAAGTGTAGTAATTGTCTTCCAGAATATGAGATCGAAAAATCGCCAAACACTTTTTAAATTTTTGAATAATTTTTGAAGATCAAGGAAGAAAATTTTCAGAATTCCATATGATTGGAACCATCTATAAAACCACACGGAAGAAAAGTTTTGTTATTTAGAATTGTAGGTTCCATACGAATCCACTAAGTATGTTTAAAATCAGCAGATTTTAAAGAAGAACAAAGGTGAATGAATTTATACAATCCCAATAATTGAAATTGTAATTGGAATTATTGAAAATGATCTCGAAGAGAATACACGTGAGAGTGTGTACTCCAATCATCAAGAGAAGGAACTCGTTTAATAAACATTTTAGACATTGTGAAATAATGATCTTGGATAGTGGTCTCCATCCAATATCACCATCTTTAATATCAACAATTTTGGTAAGATTAGGAAGTCGCATAAGTATGCCTATATTTAAGAGATCATTTGTCAGAATGAGAAAGAAAGAACCATAATTTTTGAAAAATATTTATTTACAATTTGGAATATATTTTGACTTATTTCACTTAATCGTGAATGCAAGTATCTCCTCATTTGTCTATCTTATATAAGGCTAGATGTGTATTGGATTAGAGAGAAATCTTCTCCTAAACCTTATAAAAGATGCGCATAGATGAAGAATTAGTTCTAATTTGAAACAAGGTATAGGTGGCGCTTCTTTAAGGTCGATTTGAGTCTCATACTGTCTCTTATACACAGTCTAGATGTGTTTGAGGAGAAATAGGATTTGAAGGAATGTTTAAAGGATTTTCTATCGCTTGTAAAATTTAAATTTAAATTTGTCCTCCCAATTTATTTGTCTTATTTGTCCTCTTCCTGAATTTGGACTTCTTCCACCACGGGATCCTCTTCCGAGGATATCCATCATAATCTGAAAGATAATTTAAACATAGAAGAATTAATATTTTATTTTTATTTAGATTGACAATTCATATAATTGTTTTATTCGTAAATGATATGCTTTTGTGAAATATTTTATTTCTGCTTGTTCTTCATTATATACGCCTTTTTGTTGTAATATACATGTATATAAACACATAAATCTAGCAAAAATTTGTTTAGAAGCAATATTTTTGATATCTTGTTCTAAAACATATTTTGCAGCACTGCAATCTATTCTTAAAAGAAATTTTTGATTTGAATATAAATAAATCTTGTTGAAATTTAGAAATACAAAGAACAATGGATAAAATTTCTTTTTTAATTGTAGAATAATTTAATTGTGCACTTTCCCAAAGTCCAGATTTGAATCTTACTAATTCTTCTTTATTATTTTTAGGATTAATTTGTTTTAATATGCCACCATATCCTATATTAGAAGCATCTGTTTCCACAATTTTGTACCATTTAGTCTCTTATACACATCAAAATTCATGAGAACATGTTTGACCTTTTCTTTAATGATTTCTTAACAGCATGAAGTATGAATTTGTGTCCATGCAGGAGGATTCTTTTTTAATCTTTCATATAAGGGTTTACGATCTTGTGCAAGAATTTTTATAATATTCAGCAATATAATTTAAACTTCCTAAAAATCTTTGTAATTGTTTTTTATGTTTTAGATCATCTGGAAATTTATTTCAAATTCAATACTTCTTGAAATAGGAATAATTTGTCCATTCTCTATTTCAAATCCAAGAAATCTGATTTTATGTTGGACAACAACTCCAAGGAGAATAAGATTTTCTTATTATTTTCTTTTCTAATCCCAAATCATTAATTTCTTTTTTACAAAATTCAACCATATCCTTGTTCATTTGACAAGGTCTAGCTTTAGTTGGTATATTTTTCTCCACAAAATTTGTTTCATAAGGTAATTCTATAATATGTTATTCTTTACAAGCAGTAGATTTAAATCCATTAGTAACATTTATTCAGAATCCTATTTCTGTTAATCACAAAATGATGATGACCAAATCAATTCCAAACAGCTCAAATCGACCTTAAACTGCCATGCGAGGAGGTCTTGGAGACAGGTCCGAGGCTTGCTTCAAATTCTTTGAGAGATTTAAAATAGCCGTTGTGAAGTTGTTGAAAAAGCAAGTATATTTGCAACTATAAATACCCTGCTGTCTGATTAAGTAAGATAAGATTCTACATTGATTATAAACAATTCTTGAGCTATTTGGGAGAAATAGTGGGTACAAGTGTTGTAATAGTGTAGGTAGTGTGGAAAGAGCTAGAAGTGTAAAAGTTCTTCATGTGAGAGTGGAGAGACAATTGTAACAAAGGGAGGTTTGAGTGTAAACTATTATCTGTCTCTTAACACATCTAGATGTGTATAAGAGACAACTTATAAGTAGGTGAGACGAATAACCTTAGATGTAACGTGCCTCGACGTCGGTACAGAAGAGGAAATTAATGCCATCACTAACCTCCCATGTTTAATGGCATTAATTTTGCTTTTTGGAGGGATAGAATGAATCTTGTTGAAATTTAGAAATACAAAGAACAATGGATAAAATTTCTTTTTTAATTGTAGAATAATTTAATTGTGCACTTTCCCAAAGTCCAGATTTGAATCTTACTAATTCTTCTTTATTATTTTTAGGATTAATGAATGTTTTAGATATACAACATCTTTATCCTATAAGAGACAGCCCTAAAAGTCTCTTCAAAGTAGGTGAGACAATAACCTCTTGTACCGATACCATTTTTCTTGGCTATTTTAATGAAAATATTTAAATGTTTAAAATGTTGATCTATGGAATTTGAAAATATTAATATATCATCAATATAAGTAATAATATAAGAATAGGAAGAAAATATTTCATTCATTATATTTTGAAATTCAGAATGAGCATTTTTAAGACCAAAAGGCATAACATTCCATTCGTAATGTCCAAATGGTACAGTAAAAGTAGTTTCCTAATGGAATTAGTAAAAATTCTAAGAGGATAAATAAAACCAATTAGAATATATATTTGAAAAAACTATTCTATACAATAGATCTTTTTTATTAGGAATGGGATATCTTATCCATTTTAAAACTTTGTTAAGTGGTTTATAATTAATAACTAATCTAGGAATCCCTCTTTCTATTTCTGAATTTTTATTTACATAAAAAGATAACCCAAGAGAATAAGATTTTCTTATTATTTTCTTTTCTAATAAATCATTAAATTTAAAAAAGTGTTTGAGAGCGATTTTTCCTGTCTCTTATACACATCTAGATGTGTATAAGAGACTCCACAAAATTTGTTTCATAAGGTAATTCTATAATATGTTATTTTCTATTCCAAAAAGCATTAGGAACATCACTAAACTTCAGAAATAATTTGCTTGTTAATTTTTTCTTTTTTTTAGAGTTTAATTGATCTTCTATTCTTAAATTAAATATTTCTTTATGTAGATAATTAATAATTTTGATTTTGTTTTAATTTAATATTATAGTCGAAAGAGTTTAAATCAAAAAAAATTTCTGTAGTAGCAAAATCAAAAGTTAATTCTGTCTTTATTACATATTATTTTTCCATCACAATAGTAAGGATACATTTGACATAAAAAAGGAGTTCCTAAAATTAAATGAAATCCAACAGGCATTTTAACAAAATTTCCTTCTTTGAAAAACATGACATTAGAGATTTTATGTTCAATATGGATTTTGATCCTTCACTGCTATTAAAGAAGTCAGAGTTTTTTCAAAATATTGAGAGGAACTAATCCTTATCTCTCCACTCTCACACATGAAGAACTTTTACACTTCTAAGCAATTGATCTTATACACATCTAGATCCCTGTATAAGAGACAGGTTCTTCGTCCGATGCTGTCTTTATACACATCTAGATGTGTATAAGAGTCCGAAGCTGTTGTGGTTGTTGTTTAAATCCAACTTAGTTTTCCAGTAGACAGAAAATAGCCGTTGTGTCTCTTATACAAAGCAGATATTTGGCAACTATAAATACCCCAAGGTCTGTTTTAAGTAAGTATAAGACTTCTACATTACTTACAAACAATTCTTGAGCTATTTGGGAGAAAAGTGGGTCTCTTATAATAGTGTAGGTGTGTATAAGAGACAGCTCTGATACCAGTTGTTCAAGTGTGAGAGTGGAGAGATAACAATTAAAATGGGAGTATACAAGAGACAGATGTAATAATCAATGTCTGAACCAATTATCTTACTTAAGCAACCTTGGAGTATTTATAGTCTGTCTCTTAGACACATCTCCATTAGTATGATTTGGTCATCATCAAAAGCTTGATTAACATAACTGGGGTTCTTGTGAGAAGCTCTTTGTAATTGCAAACTCCAAGCTTGAGAAGCTAGGGAGTTTGGTTTGATTCTCTTAATCTTAATATTGTTATTTGTTCTGTTAAGCTTAAATTGTTGAATATCTTTTATATTCATTTGTGCTTAAGTTTTCATTTGGTGCACAAAGTTTGAATTTCTATTAAGCACAGAAAAAAGGTTTGTCTTTAGAGATAACCTAATTCACCCCCCCTCTTAGGTTGCTTTTGGGGCCAACAATTGGTATCAGAGCATTGGTCTCTTTATTTTTGCTTAAATTGCATTAGAGTAAAGATCATGGCAACCAATAATCTGGTAAAGATCAAATTTCAACAACTTGTTCCCATGTTTAATGGCATTAATTTTGCTTTTGGAGGATAGAATGAAAATTTGTGTTCAATCTATTAATATTGAATTATGGTATATTATTTATGAAGGTCCTATTGAGGCAAATATTTTTGATGAAAATACTAATAGATTAAGGCCTAAAACTAGATTTGAGTTAAATGCACAAGATAAAATAAATTTATCTTTAAATGCTAAAGCTATTAATATTTTGTATAATGCTTTGGATGCAGATGAGTTTTCTAAAGTAAAAGGTTGCATATCGGCCAAGGAGATATGGGACAAATTGAAAGAAATCCATGAAGGAAGTGAAGATATTAGAGAGCAAAAGAAGTCACTTCTTGTGGCTAAATATGAATCCTTCAAAATGGAACCTCATGAGAACATTGACAAGATGTATTGTAGGTTCCATGATATGGTAAAGGATTTGGAAGGTTTGGGTAAAGAATATTCCTTGGGTGAAAAGAATAGAAAAATTTTGAATGCTTTGGTTAAGGAATGGGAACCTAAATCCATTGCCATAGAAGAGTCACTACAAATTTAAATTCTATGCCTATTGATTCTTTGATCAATTCTCTAACCTCATTTGAATTGAAGTTGAAATACAAGCTACAAGATGAGGAGGCAAAGGGAAAAAGAAGCATAGCATTTAAAGCTTCATCAAAAGGGAGAAAAGACTCAAGGAAGCCTCACTTCAACAACTTCCAAATCACTTGGGATGATTGCAATTCGGATGGAGAAGTTGAAGAAGAATATGAGGAGGCTCAAATGGCTTTTATGGCACTTGGCGATAATGAGGTAACCTCTAGTTGTGATTCTTGTGATGATTCATGTGATGATGATAATGATGATGTTGAATCATTTATTTTAAAAATGCATGAATGTTTGAAAGAATCATATGCTAAGAACAAAGAGTTAAAAATTAAAGTTAACACTTTATTGAGTGCCAACTCAAAACTTGTGCATAAAAATAATTCTTTGACAAAAGAAAATGATGTTTTGAAAGAGACAGGGATACAAGTATCCTAGCATATACCAACTAAAGCTAGACCTTGTCAAATGAACAAGGATATGTCATCAACACGGCCATATAAAGAAAAATTGTTATGTTAAAAAAATGAAAAATTAGGAATAAATTCTATTTGGGTGATTAAGCATGTTACTAATCCAATTGGACCCAAGAAAGTTTGGGTACCAAAAGTTGTTGCTTAACTTTGTATGTAGGTATGCTTGGAAAGCACCAAGGAATTCAAGATAGATTATCTATGAAGGGTGCTCAAGGCATATGAGCTAAGATCATATTGAAATGGGTAACATCTAAAGTTTTGTGTGCTTTCATTTATCAAGTTGAACTATGTTCTCTTGAATATTACTCAGTCTATATGGTCAAATGTGTTTAGAATGCTATGATACTTGTATCCCCAAAATTTTGTCTATAAATATCACTACTTGCAAAAGAAAGGGGGAGCATTTTTTTTTTTTTTTTAAAAAAAAAAAATCTGTTTTTTACAAGAAATTGCATCACACACGCTTCATTGTTTTAATGATGCTTTCTAGTAAAGAATAAGCGAAAATTGTTTGATCATAAGTGCAATTGATCATAATTTTTTGCATGAATTGTATAAGAGACAGAAGTTTATTCTCCCCCTTGAAAGATGAATAAAACAGGACTTACAAAACTTGTAACTGCATTATTTTTTCTTATGTTTTGATAATGCCAAAGGGGGAGAAATAATGGACAAATTCTCTTGTGTAGTACTTCATATTCTCTTGTGTAGTACTTCATATTTTATGGTTGTTTTTTGAATTGTCCAATTGATTTGTCATCATCAAAAAGGGGGAGATTGAAGAACCCCAGTTATGTTAATCATGTTTTGATGATGACCAAATCATACTAATGGAAACTCCCTAGCCGTTGTGAAGTTGTTGAAAGCAGATATTTGGCAACTATAAATACCCCAAGGTCTGAATTAAGTAAGATAAGACTTCTACATTGATTACAAACAATTCTTGAGCTATTTGGGAGAAATAGTGGGTACAAGTGTTGTAATAGTGTAGGTAGTGTGGAAAGAGCTTACCCTCCAAAAAGCAAACTTCTGGTTTGATTCTAACAAGCTGTCTCTTAATATTGTTATTTGTTCTGTTAAGCTTAAATTGTTGAATATCTTTTATATTCATTTGTGCTTAAGTTTTCATTTGGTGCACAAAGTTTGAATTTCTATTAAGCACAGAAAAAAGGTTTGTCTTTAGAGATAACCTAATTCACCCCCCCCTCTTAGGTTGCTTTTGGGGCCAACAATTTATAACAATTGAAACGTAAATGTATTGTTTTTGAGATATATACATAGTATTAATATCATAACTTAAAAATTCTCTCTAAATTTTTAATAGAAATCAAGTCTTCTGTAAGGCTAATAGATAAATAAAATTTTCTTAATTCTTCAACTAAAGAAAGTTCTTCCAAATTAATGACTCTTTCTTTTTAATTTTCAAAACTTTGTTTAAGAGTATTTATTTCTTTAATTTCTTGTTTTAATTCATTTATTTCTTGTTTTAAAATTTGAATAGTTATTGGTTCATTAGAGGTATTTTGAATATGATTAAAAACATCTTTCATAGAAAAACTAGTTTTTTTAATTTCTAATTGTTCTAGATGTGTATGGGAACATATTCTATTTTTCTTCATTTTCTTTATAAGATGTATGTAAAGCTAAATCAATCTTTCAATGTATAATCTTTTTTTAGCCTGATTTTCTATTTCATCTAATAGATCTAAGAGTCATTTTCTACAATACATTAAAGTAAAAATTGTAGGATTTAAATCATGAGCTTCAACTATAGATTTATAATATATTAATCGAGCCCTCCTATTCCAAAAATCTCCTAATTCAGTTCTTTGTTTATATTTTTTAATTTGAGCTTTTAATTTAATATCATTGCATAATTTTATTCCTTCTTCTGTACAGACAGAAAAATAATATCTCCATATGTTAAATTTTCATAAAGAATATTATATCCATCATGCATTGTTTTTAAAACATTTGTTATTCTTTCAGCAAAAAGAGTTGGTAATCCATTTATAAATTTTTCTTTCCAAAAATTTGAAGAAGCATCAAATCTATGTAAAAGTCTTCCTAAGAAAACATCTTTATACCATGGGAAATCCAGTTAAACTAGTACATTACATGCTTATGTATATAAATATTTTGAAACAAAAAGGAACTTCTGCAATATTTCCAATAAAATGTTTAACAATATTTATTATTAAAGTAAAGGCAGCATCTGATTCAGTAGTTTGAATTTGACCTTCTATTTTAATTTTAGTATGGTTTACTATTTCATTTTTCTGAGTTTTAGTGAGATAATTATCTCACCAACCTCAAGGATTCCAGAAAATCCTTCAATAACAATTTTGACAGCATTTGGCTCAGAAGTTCCTTTTTGTTTCAAAATATTTATATACATAAGCATGTTATGTAAAGTTGTTTTGTATTGCAGCATTACTATGAGCATCAATACACCACTCATATATTGTTCCAGAATTATAAGAATTTGCCATTATACACATCTAGATGTGTATAAGAGACAGGTCTCCTTTTGTTGTGATAATAGTTATAAGTTTGGTGATATAGAGGTTTAAATTGTGTTGCATTTTCTTTGAATCTATTTTTTCTTTTATAGCAAAAATATTTTTTTCTTACGGAATATTTAAATTTTTAAACATTTCGAAATGTTTGTAATATTATTTTACGAACAATTGCTTTCATTATCTTGATATCGAGTATTATTATCTTTTCTTGATAAAACATTTAATTTAAAATATTTTTACATTTATCACTTGAAGAAGGTTGTTATATTTAAATCTTTCATTTTCCTCTTAAGATTTTCACTAATTCTTCATTTTGATCAATAAAAACATCAGAAGGTAAATTTTCTCTAGGTTTTATTGAAGAAATATGATCATTAGAAGTAGGAATTGGTTTAATATTAATAGGAGTATTTATATAAGGGGAAGAATAATAATGTAATTTTTCTTCAATTCTATTTAATTGTTTAGAAATTGTTCCTAAGTTAAGATTTGAAAAATTATTTTGTTTGATAATCTTAGCCATATCAGGTTTAGAACTATCAGCATAAGGAAAAGCCTCAGTTTGATTTGCTTTTGATCCTATTTTAAGAGTTCTTGCAGGGGGGTGTATGGATTTTATAATATTATCATCATTTAAATACCAATTTTGATAAGTTTCTTCTAAAATAGAAATATCAAAATTTTTATCTATTAGGCTAGCATTATATTCATTTCTAAACCAAGGTATAAAATCTATATAAACCATAGAGGTTTTAATAAATTTATAATAATTTTTATTAATTTCTTTTAATTCTGTTATATTATAAAGTGAAGAAAACCATTTTCTGAAATTTTTATATTTATCTTTGAAAAATTCTTCTTTAGATTTTTCAGCAATTTTTCTCATTTCTTCATAGAAAATTCGAAGATTTGATAGAACATTTATCTGATAGTTAGTTCTGATAATTAACTTGGATCACTTTATAATATAACAGAATTAAAAGAAATTATAGCTGTCTATTATAATTTTCTAGATGATTCTATAGCTTCTCTTATACACATCTAGATCTATTAGATCTAGCTCTAGATCTGTAGATCTATCCAGATCTGAATATTTTGAGATTAGAAAAGATGGTGTATAAGAGACAGGTTCTTAATCTAGCATAATTAAATCACATTTTACGTTGTTATCATGAGTTATTAGCTCTGATCCAGGTTTCATATCATTAGCCTTTAGTTTTAACATTTAAGGTTAAAACATCAAGTAAATTTTTATCGCTTAAAGATACGAAAAATTTGGATAATGCTAAAATAAATTGGGCCATTACAAAGACTTGATTCAATTAATCCGATTAATGAATCGAAAATTTATTATGTCTGGCATCACGAAGAGCAACACAGACAGTAATATCAAGTCCTTGACGATTTAAAGGTTGCAAAGCAATTTGAATCAAACCAATATGAATATAATTATAATTTTGAATTTCTAAATCTTTTTCTTTTAATAATTTAATAGTTTCATCAACTCCTTTGATAGGAATAGTTTTTTCAACAATTTTTATCATTAATTTTCATTTATAATCAAAGGTTCCAAATTTATAAACTGTTTGAGTTTTAATTTGGGTAAATAACAAAATCTGTCTCTTATACACATCTAGATGTGTATAAGAGACAGACTCCNAAAAATACGAAAGCATGATGTAGAAACATAAGGATTAATCATAACTGACAAAATTCATGTCTTAATAATAAATTCAATAAACTTATTGGTGGTTAAAATAAAACTATTTTTATTCAAAAATAAAGATAATTGTTAAACTCGTCTGTCAATAACTTTAATGGCTAAGACAAATGGGTCTTACGATAACAGCCCGATAGTCTTTTATGCCAGTTACGACTTCTTATAAAAGTAAATCTTGTAACCGAAGATAAGAACTTAAAATGCGATTTGATTTGGCCAAATTAAGAACCATGAGTGATAACTATGCATAAAAGAATAAGAACTAAAATATAATATGATGCTTCGAAAGAAATAAGTGAGAAATGAGGCCAAGTATACGTGCTTAATCACAGAAGGAGTTGTACTTAGCCCTGTCGATATTGCTAACTAAGAAAGGGGACAAATCGTACAAGATTAAATACTAATAAATGGGATCAAGTCGCATAAGATTAAGAAACAAGAACAGGAGTTCCCAACAAAGTACATGTAGAAACATAATAAGTTCTAATAACTCATGATAACAACGTAAAATGTGATCCTTATACTAGATTAAGAACCACGTATCAGTTCAAATTAAAAGAGTTGTGAACAGAGTGTATTCCTTATCTAACCTTATTTGAAAAAGAATGAAAATGAAGCCAATTACACCTTGTATAATGACAAAGGAAGAATGTGCCATGATTGGGAAGAGCTGTCATCTTTGCTATAAAAAGAACAAATAGATGTGTATAAGAGACAGTCTTAATCCTGTACGACTTATACACATCTTGTATAGCTCGATTAGTCATAAAGGATTCTTAAATATTTTAGGATTTCCCAATTATCACTTCTGGAAAAGATATGAGATCATAATTTCATCTAGAATCTGTCATAGTTACAGTTCTAGATCTTCAAGAGACAGCTCTAGATGATGTATTAGAGACAGATTTCTTATTAGGACATAGTTATCCAGGAATAGGTCCAGCGCATGGTTTTAGATGTGTATAAGGTCTCTTATACAATACTGATACTGCACGTATAATGACTGGCTCTTATTTCTCAATAACAAATACAAACATAACAGTTCTATGTTATGAATCGCAAAAGAAGAACACGTGATAAAATATTAGGGAGATAATTGAGAAACTAGAAAGGTTATCTAATCGACATACATGTTGAAAAGATAACAATATCTATTAACAGATGATAAGCGCTAATACGTGACTTAGTTAGACTAGATTGAGAACCATGTGTGGGACCTGTGTACAAAAGATTTAGATCTATATGAACTGATGAGACATCGTTTTGAAAGAGAACGGAGGCAACTATATTAGCTTAATAACTAAGGAAGAATTGCACTAGTAAGATATTGAGAACTAAGAAAGTCTACTAATCGTAATATATTGTGAGTCGCAAAAAGAGATATAGCAATCAAACAAGATTGAGAACTAATAAAGGAGAAGTAGTCGTATTAGATTCTAAATATCACATTAAAGATTTATAATTAAGAGATTATCTAATCGTATAAGAAAAAGAAGCGAGAATGAGGCCTATTAATTATGCCTGCACAATGATTAAGGAAGAAATTATAATAGTACGACATTGAGAAGAAAGAAGTCTCTTATACACATCTCGCTCTTGGTTCTGTTTAAATCTAATCTAGTAAATGCGTCTGATTAAGAACTAAGAAAGTCGATCGAGTCATATCAGATTAAGAAATAGAATAGGAGTTCTTATAAAAGTAAATCTCGTAACTCAAGATAAGAAGTTAACATGCGATTTGATTTGGCAAAATTAAGAACAATGAGAGATAACTATGCATAAAAGAATAAGAACTAAAATATAATATGATGGTTTTGAAGAAATAAGTGAGAAATGAGGCCAAGTATACGTGCTTAATCACAGTGGAAGGAGTTGTACTCCTAAGAAACAAGAAAGGAGTTCTCAACAAAGTACATGTAGAAAAATAATAAGTTCTAATAACTCATGATAACAACGTAAAATGTGATTTAATTATGCTAGATTAAGAACCACGAATCAGTTCAAATTGAAAAAGAGTTTGAACAAAAGATGATTATCTGATCTGCAAAAGAATAGAGAACCATCTCCGATCAAACTTGCTTTACGAGTAAGGAAGAAGTTGCACCTGTTCAATATTGAGAGCCAAGAAATTGACTAACTGTTCAATGAATCGCAAAAGGAGAACGCATGATAAAATATTAGGGAGATAATTAAGAAACTAGAAAGGTGATCTAATCGACATACATGTTGAAAAGATAAGAATATCTAATAACGGATGATAAGCCCCGAATACGTGACCTAGTTAGACTAAATTGAGAACCATGTGTGGGACTTGTGCACGAAAGATTTAGATCAAATGAATGATCTAATCGCATTCGAAAGAGAACGGAGTCAACTATATTAGCTTAATAACTAAGGAAGAAGTGTAATCGTAAGATATTGAGAACTAAGAAAGTCGACTAATCATAATATATTGTGGGTCGCAAAAGGAGATACAATCAAACAAGATTGAGAACTAATAAAGGAGAAGTAGTCGTATTAGATTTAAAAAGAACCAAGAGCGGTTCGTATTCATTAAAGATTTATAATTAAGAGATTATCTAATCGTATAAGAAAAAGAACTGAGAAATGAGGCCTATTAATTATGCCTGCACAATGATTAAGGAAGAAATTTTAATAGTATGATATTGAGAAGAAAAAAAGGGTCTAATCATACTATATTATGACACAGTAAAGGAGATCTAATCGTACAGGATTAAGAACTAACAAAGTAGATCGAGTCATATCAGATTAAGAAATAGAACAGGAGTTCTTATAAAATTAAATCTCGTTACTCAAGCTAAGAACTTAAAATGCGATATGATTTTGGCAAATTATGAACCATGAGTGATAACTATGCATAAAAGAATAAGAACTAAAATATAATATGATGGTTTTGAAGAAATAAGTGAGAAATGAGGCCAAGTATACGTGCTTAATCACAGTGGAAGGAGTTGTACCCGTACGATATTGAGAACCTTAAAAGGGGACAATTCGAAAAAAATTAAATACTAATAACAGGGATCAAGCCGCATCAATGAAGATTAAGAACCAAGAAAGGAGTTCTCAACAAAGTACATCTAGAAACATAATAAGTTCTAATAACTCATGATAACAACGGAAAATGTGATTTAATTATGCAAGATTTAGAACCAAGAATCAGTTCAAATTGAAAAAGAGTTTGATTAAAAGATGATTATCTAACCTTATTTGAAAAAGAGACAGAAATGAAGCCAATTACACCTTGTATAATGACAAAGGAAGAAGTGATAATCGTACAATATTGAGAACTAAGAAATGCGACTAATCGAGCTATACAATGAACAACAAAAGGAGACATAACATATGCAATTCACAGAAAAAAAAAGGAGATTAGTCGTGTAAGATTATGAAATACGAGATCAGTTCCAATCATAGCACATTTGGAAAAGATATGAGATCAAATTTCACAAGGTAAGAAGATAAATATGTTTTAATAAGAATGTATTAAGAACCATGCGCTGGACCTATACCTTGAAGATTTAGAACTAATACATCATCTAAGACTTAGATTTAGCATTTGCAAAAGAATAGAGAAATGAGGCCGATCAAACTTGCTTCACGAGTAAGGAAGAAGTTGCGATCGTTCGACATTGAGAGCCAAAAAATTGACTAACTGTTCAATGAATCGCAAAAGGAAAACGCATGATAAAATATTAGGGAGATAATTAAGAAACTAGAAAGGTGATCTAATCGACATACATATTGAAAAGATAAGAATATCTAATAACGGATGATAAGCCCCGAATACGTGACCTAGTTAGACTAGATTGAGAACCATGTGTAGGTCCTGTGCACAAAAGATTTAGGTCAAATGAATGATCTAATCGCATTCGAAAGAGAACGGAGGCAACTACATTAGCTTAATAACTAAGGAAGAAGTGTAATCGTAAGATATTGAGAACTAAGAAAGTCGACTAATCATAATATATTCTAAGTCGCAGAAGGAGATACAATCAAACAAGATTGAGAACTAATAAAGGAGAAGTAGTCGTATTAGATTTAAACAGAACCAAGAGCGGGTCGTAGTCATTAAAGATTTACAATTAAGAGATTATCTAATCGACTATTTAAAAAGAACTGAGAATGAGGCCTATTAATTACTGCCTCTTAATGACATCTAGATGTGTATAATAGTACGATATTGAGAAAAATTTTACTTGTCTAATTACTATATTAATCTTAGTTAATTCTGTCTCTTATACACATCTAGATGTGTACAAAGACAGATCGAGTCATTTCAGATTAAGAAATAGAACAGGAGTTCTTATAAAAGTAAATCTCGTAACTCAAGATAAGAACTTAAAATGCGATTTGATTTGGCCAAATTAAGAACCATGAGTGAGAAGTATGCACAAAAGAATAAGAACAAAAATATAATATGATGGTTTTGAAGAAATAAGTGAGACATGAGGCCAAGTATACGTGCTTAATCACAGTGGAAGGAGTTGCAAGCTGGTTTGCTGAAAGTAACCATTTCCTTTGTCATTATACAAGGTCTGTCTCTTATAGTTTAATTATTCTTGATTAAGAACCAGGAATCAGTTCAAATTGAAAAAGAGTTTGAGTAAAACATGATTATCTAACCTTATTTGAAAAAGAACTGAGAAATGAAGCCAATTACACATTGTATAATAACAAAGGAAAAAGTGATAATCGTACAATATTGAGAACTAAGAAATGCGACTAATCGAGCCATACGATGAACAACAAAAGGAGACATAACATATGCAATTCACAGAACAAAGAAAGGAGATTAGTCGTGTAAGATTATGAAATATGAGAGAAGTTCCAATCATAGCACATTTGGAAAAGATATGAGATCAAATTTCACAAGGTAAGAACATAAATATGTTTTAATAAGAATGGATTAAGAACCATGCGCTGGACCTATTCCTTGAAGATTTAGATAACTAATACATCATCTATGTATTTGCAAAAGAATAGAGAAATGAGGCCGATCAAACTTGCTTTACGAGTAAGGAAGAAGTTGCGATCGTTCGATATTGAAAGCCAAGAAATTGACTAACTGTTCTATGTATGAATCGCAAAAGGAGAACACATGATAAAATATTAGGAGATAATTAAGAAACTAGAAAGGTGATCTAATCGACATACATGTTGAAAAGATAAGAATATCTAATAACGGATGATAAGCCCCTAATACGTGACTTAGTTAGACTAGATTGAGAACCATGTGTGGGACCTGTGCACAAAAGATTTAGATCAAATGAATGATCTAATCGCATTCGAAAGAGAACGGAGGCAACTATATTAGCTTAATAACTAAGGCAGAAGTGTAATCGTAAGATATTGAGAACTAAGAAAGTCGACTAATCGTAATAGATTGTGAGTCGCAACTTCTTTGGCTCTTAATCTAGAAGTAGTCGTATTAGATTTAAACAGAACCAAGAGCGGGTTATCTGTAGTCATTAAAGATTTACAATTAAGAGATTATCTAATCGTATAAGAAAAAGAACTGAGAATGAGGCCTATTAATTATGTTAGCACAATGATTAAGGAAGAATTAATAATATGTACGATCCTTACTAAAGATTTTTTCTTCTTATCACTATATTACTTATTCAGTAAAGGAGATCTAGTGATTCTTATTTTGGCCAAATCAAATCGCATTTTAAGTTCTTATCTTGAGTTACATGATTTACTTTTATAGAACTACTATGAGTTCTTATAAAAGTAATCTCACGTAACTCAAGATAAGAACTTAAAATGCGATTTGATTTGGCCAAATTAAGAACCATGAGTGATAAGTATGCATTTCTCTTCTAAAATATAATATGATGGTTTTGAAGAAATAAGTGAGAAATGAGGCCAAGTATACGGCTTCATCACCGTGGAATTAGTTGAACTCGTACGATATTGAGAACTAGGAAAGGGGACAAATCGTACAAGATTAAATACTAATAACTGGGATCAAGTCGCATCATCTATAAGATTAAGAAACAAGAAAGGAGTTCTCAACAAAGTACATGTAGAAACATAATAAGTTCTAATAACTCATGATAACAACGTAAAATGTGATTTAATTATGCTTGATTAAGAACCAACGGAATCAGTTCAAATTGAAAAAGAGTGTGAGCAAAACATGATTATCTAACCTTAGACAAAAAGAACTGAGAAATGTAGCCAATTATACCTTGTATAATGACAAAGGAAAATCTTGATAAATAGATTCTTACAATATTCTTATAAGAAATGCTTTACTAATCGAGCTGTACGATGAACAACAAAAGGAGACATAACATATGCAATTCACAGAACAAAGAAAGGAGATTAGTCGTGTAAGATTATGAAATATGAGAGAAGTTCCAATCATAGAACATTTGGAAAAGATATGAGGTCAAATTTCACAAGGTAAAAACATAAATATGTTTTAATAAGAATGGATTAAGAACCATGTGCTCTATTCCTTGAAGATTTAGAACTAATACATCATCTAATAATTCTAGAATCTTTAATTATCTTGCAACTGAATAGAGAAATGAGGCCGATCAAACTTGCTTTACGAGTAAGGAAGAAGTTGCGATCGTTCGATATTGAAAGCCAAGAAATTGACTAACTGTTCTATGTATGAATCACAAAAGGAGAACACATGATAAAATATTAGGGAGATAATTAAGAAACTAGAAAGGTGATCTAATCGACATACATGTTGAAAAGGTAAGAATATCTAATAACGGATGATAAGCCCCTAATACGTGACTTAGTTAGACTAGATTGAGAACCATGTGTGGGACCTGTGCACAAAAGATTTAGATCAAATGAATGATCTAATCACATTCGAAAGAGAACGGTGGCAACTATATTAGCTTAATAACTAAGGAAGAAGTGTAATCGTAAGATATTGAGAACAAAGAAAGTCGACTAATCGTAATATATTGTGAGTCGCAAACCTGTCTCTTATACACATCTACTTCTTGATCCCAGTTATTAGTTTTTAATCTTGTACGATTGTCCCCTTTCTCTGTTCTCAAGAGACAGAGTACAATCCTTTCACTGTGTATGTCGATTAGATTACCGAGGCCTATTAATTATGCCTGCACAAATATTAAGGAAGAAATTGTAATAGTACGATATTCAAAAGAAAGAAAGGGTCTAATCGTACTATATTATGACACGGTAAAGGAGATCTAATCGCAGTCTTTTTAATAAACTCATTCTCAGTAGATCGGCTTCATTTCTCAGTTCTTTTTCAATAAGAGTTCTTATAAAATAAATCTTTAACTCAAGATAAGAACTTAAAATGCGATTTGATTTGGCCAAATTAAGAACCATGAGTGATAATTATGCATAAAAGAATAAGAACTAGAATATAATATGATGGTTTTGAAGTAATAAGTGAGAAATGAGGCCAAGTATACGTGGCTCTCACGTGGAAGGAGTTGTAGTCGTACGACTTGAATCTGAGAAAGGGGACAAATCGTACAAGATTAAATACTAATAATTGGGATCAAGTCGCATAAGTTTATTAAGAAACAACAAAGGAGTTCTCAACAAAGTAAATGTAGAAACAGAATAAGTTCTAATAACTCATGATAACAACATAAAATGTTATTTAATTATGGTAGATTAAGGACCAAGAATCCGTTCAAATTGAAAAAGAGTTTAAACAAAAGATGATTATCTAACCTTGTTTGAAAAGAACTGAGAAATGAAGCCAATTACACACCTTGTATAATGACAAAGGAAGAAGTGATAATCGTACAATATTGAGAACTAAGAAATGCGCCTAATCGTGCTACACAATGAACAAAAAGGAGACATAACCTATGTTCTCAATAACAAAGAAAGGAGATTGGTCGTGTAAGATTATGAAATACGAGTGAGGAAGAAGTTGCGATCGTTCGATATTGAGAGCCAAGAAATTGACTAACTGTTCAATGTTATGAATCGCACAAGGAGAACACATGATAAAATATTAGGGAGATAATTAAGAAACTAGAAAGGTGATCTAATCGACATACATTCTGTTGAAAAGATAAGAATATCTAATGACGGATGATAAGCCCCTAATACGTGACTTAGTTAGACTAGATTGAGAACCGTGTGGGGGACCTGTGCAGAAAAGATTTAGATCAAATGAATGATTTGCATTCAAAAGAGAACGGAGGCAACCATATTAGCTTAATAACTAAGGAACAAGTGTAATCGTAAGATATTGAGAACTAAGAAAGTCGACTAATCGTAAAATATTGTGAGTCGCAAAGGAGATACTGCAATAAAAAATGATTGAGAACTAATAAAGGAGAAGTAGCCGTATTAGATTTAAAAAGAACCAAGAGCGGGTCGTATTCATTAAAGATTTTTAATTAAGAGATTATCTAATCGTATAAGAAAAAGAACTGAGAAATGAGGCCTATTAATTATGCCTGCAAAATGATTAAGGAAGAAATTGTAATAGTACGATATTGAGAAGAAAGAAAGGGTCTAATCGTACTATATTCTGACACGGTAAAGGAGATCTAATCGTACAGTGCGATTAAGAATTAACAAAGTAGATCGAGTCATATCGATTATCACGACTTTCTTAGTTCTTATAAAAGTAAATCTCGTAACTCAAGATAAGAACTTAAAATGCGATTTGATTTGGCAAAATTAAGAACCACGAGTAATAACTATGCATAAAAGAATAAGAACTAAATTATAATATGATGGTTTTGAAGAAATAAGTGAGAAATGAGGCCAAGTATACGTGCTTAATCAATCCGATATCTGTCTCTTATATGTATCTAGATATCAGAAAGTTGACAAATCCTTACAAGATTAAATACTAATAACTCGGATCAAGTCGCATAAGATTAAGAAACAAGAAAGGAGTTCTCAACAAAGTACATGTAGATACATAATCTCTTAATAGGTCTCGTTTCTCCGTTCTTCTTTTGAATATCGTACTATTACAATTTCTTCCTTAATATTTGCGATTCTCAATAATCTCTTAATAATAACTCTTTAATGAATACGTCCCGCTCTTGGTTCTTATAAAACATATTTACAAAGGAATAAGATGTCTCTTAGTTTCATAATTATCTCCCTAATAAATGCGACTAATACACATCTAGATGTGTATTTAACAAAGAAAGGAGATTAGTCGTGTAAGATTATGAAATATGAGAGAAGTTCCAATCATAGCACATTTGGAAAAGATATGAGATCAAATTTCACAAGGTAAGAACATAAAAATATGTTTTAATAAGAATGGATTAAGAACCATGCGCTGGACCTATTCCTGTTGATGAAAATTTAGAACTAATACATCATCTATGCATTTGCAATAGAATAGGGAAATGAGGCCGATCAAACTTGCTTTACGAGTAAGGAAGAAGTTGCGATCGTTCGATATGATCTCTTATTACTTTTCTCTTAATTATCGTATACACATGTATGAATCGTAAAAGGAGAACACATGATAAAATATTAGGGAGACAATTAAGAAACTAGAAAGGTGATCTAATCGACATACATGTTGAAAAGATAAGAATATCAAATAACGGATGATCAGCCTCAAATACGCGACTTAGTTAGACTAGATTGAGAACCATGTGTGGGACCTGTGCGCAAAAGATTTAGATCAAATGAATGATCTAATCGCATTCGAAAGAGAACGGAGGCAAATATATTAGCTTAATAACTAAGGCAGAAGTGTAATCGTAAGATATTGAGAACTAAGAAAGTCGACTAATCGTAATAGATTGTGAGTCGCAAAAGGAGATAAAATCTTAAGGAGAAGTAGTCGTATTAGATTTAAAAACAGAACCAAGAGCGGGTTGTAGTCATTAAAGATTTACAATTAAGAGATTATCTAATCGTATAAGAATTTGAGGCTGATCATCCGTTATCTGTCTCTTATACACATCTAGATGTGTATAAGAGACAGTATTTGTTCAATGTGTATATGAGATACTTAGCACGATTAGTTCTTAATTTGGCCAAATCAAAAAGGAGATCTAGTGATACAGATTAAGAACTAACAAAGTCGATCGAGTCATATCGATTAAGAAATAGAACCATTTTCAGTTCTAGATCTTGAGTAAATCACGTAACTCAAGATAAGAACTGAAAATGCGATTTGATTTGGCCAAATTAAGAACCATGAGTGATAAGTATGCATAAAAGAATAAGAACTAAAATATAATATGATGGTTTTGAAGAAATAAGTGAGAAATGAGGCCAAGTATACGGCTTCATCACCGTGGAATTAGTGTATCTTACGATTATATCACATTTATAGGAAAGTTTACAAAACGTACAAGATTAAAGACTATTGTTCTCAGTATCTTACGATTACACTTCTTTCATTAGTTACAAAGAAAATAGATTAGTCGTGTAAGATTATGAAATATGAGAGAAGTTCCAATCATAGAACATTTGGAAAAGATATGAGATCAAATTTCACAAGGTAAGAACATAAATATGTTTTAATAAGAATGGATTAAGAACCATGTGCTCTATTCCTTGAAGATTCCTCTAGAACTAATACATCATCTAATAGAATTTTTGCTGAATAGAGAAATGAGGCCGATCAAACTTGCTTTACGAGTAAGGAAGAAGTTGCGATCGTTCGATATTGAAAGCCAAGAAATTGACTAACTGTTCTATGTATGAATCACAAAAGGAGAACACATGATAAAATATTAGGGAGATAATTAAGAAACTAGAAAGGTGATCTAATCGACATACATGTTGAAAAGGTAAGAATATCTAATAACGGATGATAAGCCCCTAATACGTGACTTAGTTAGACTAGATTGAGAACCATGTGTGGGACCTGTGCACAAAAGATTTAGATCAAATGAATGATCTAATCACATTCGAAAGAGAACGGTGGCAACTATATTAGCTTAATAACTAAGGAAGAAGTGTAATCGTAAGATATTGAGAACAAAGAAAGTCGACTAATCGTAATATATTGTGAGTCGCAAAAGGAGATACAATCAAAAGGAGAAGTAGTCGTATTATATTTAAAAAGATAATACCAAGAGCGGGACGTATTCATTAAAGATTTATTATTAAGAGATTATCTAATCGTATAAGAAAAAAGAACGGAGAAACGAGGCCTATTAATTATGCCTGCACAAATATTAAGGAAGAAATTGTAATAGTACGACATTCAAAAGAAAGAAAGGGTCTAATCGTACTATATTATGACACGGTAAAGGAGATCTAATCGTACAGGATTAAGAACTAATCTTTAGATCGAGTCAGGTCCCACAAGAAATAGAACGGGAGTTCTTATAAAAGTAAATCTCGTAACTCAAGATAAGAACTTAAAATGCGATTTGATTTGGCCAAATTAAGAACCATGAGTGATAATTATGCATAAAAGAATAAGAACTAGAATATAATATGATGGTTTTGAAGTAATAAGTGAGAAATGAGGCCAAGTATACGTGCTTAATCACAGTGGAAGGAGTTGTAGTCGCGACATTGAGAATCGACAAAGGGACAAATCGTACAAGATTAAATACTAATAATTTGGGATCTTTCGCATAAGATTAAGAAACTTTCTTTCTCTTATACAATCTAAATGTAGAAACAGAATAAGTTCTAATAACTCATGATAACAACATAAAATGTTATTATATTATGGTAGATTAAGGACCTAGACATCTCGTTCAAATCTAAAAAGAGTCAAACAAAAGATGATTATCTAACCTTGTTTGAAAAGAACGAGAAATGAAGCCAATTACACATCTTGTATAATGACAAAGGAAGAAGTGATAATCGTACAATATTGAGAACTAAGAAATGCGCCTAATCGTGCTACACAATGAACAAAAAAGGAGACATAACATATGCAATTCACAGAACAAAGAAAGGAGCAACTTGGTCGTGTAAGTATTCATAAAATACGAGTGAGGAAGAAGTTGCGATCGCTCGATATTGAGAGCCAAGAAATTGACTAACTGCTCAATGTTATGACGATTACACTTGTTCCTTAGTTATTAAGCTAATAGGAGATAATTAAGAAACTAGAAAGTTGTGATCTAATCGACATACATGTTGAAAAGATAAGAATATCTAATGACGGATGATAAGCCCCTAATACGTGACTTAGTTAGACTAGATTGAGAACCGTGTGGGGGACCTGTGCAGAAAAGATTTAGATCAAATGAATGATTTGCATTCAAAAGAGAACGGAGGCAACCATATTAGCTTAATAACTAAGGAACAAGTGTAATCGTAAGATATTGAGAACTAAGAAAGTCGACTAATCGTAAAATATTGTGAGTCGCAAAGGAGATACTGCAATAAAAATGATTGAGAACTAATAAAGGAGAAGTAGCCGTATTAGATTTAAAAAGAACCAAGAGCGGTCGTATTCATTAAAGATTTTTAATTAAGAGATTATCAATATCTTACGATTACACTTGTTCCTTAGTTATTAAGCTAATATGGTTGCCTCCGTTCTCTTTTGAATGCAAATCATTCTTTTGATCTAAATCTTTTCTGCACAGGTCCCCCACACGGTTCTCAATCTAGTCCGGCCTCATTTCTCTATTCATTTGTAAATTCTATTAGATGATGTATTAGTTCTAGTTCTTATAAAAGTAAATCTCGTAACTCAAGATAAGAACTTAAAATGCGATTTGATTTGGCAAAATTAAGAACCACGAGTAATAACTATGCATAAAAGAATAAGAACTAAATTATAATATGATGGTTTTGAAGAAATAAGTGAGAAATGAGGCCAAGTATACGTGCTTAATCACAGTGGAAGGAGTTGTACTCGTACGATATTGAGAACTCAGAAAGGGGACAAATCGTACAAGATTACATACTAATAACTCTGTCTCATGTCGCATAAGATTAAGAAACAAGAAAGGAGTTCTCAACAAAGTATATGTAGAAACATAATAACAGTCTAGAATCTCATCTATTGTTTATGTTATTCTCTTTTTGATTGGATCTTGTCTCATATTTCATAATCTACATGTGTATAAGAGACTTTCTCTTATCTACACATCTATATAATGTGTTAAGAGACGTACAAGTTTATAATTGGCTAACTGGGATCAAGTCGCATAAGATTAAGAAACAAGAAAGGAGTTCTCAACAAAGTACATGTAGAAACATTATAAGTTCTAATAACTCATGATAACAACGTAAAATGTGATTTAATTTTGCTTGATTAAGGACCAGGAATCAGTTCAAATTGAAAAAGAGCTTGAGCAAAAGATGATTATTGAACCTTATTGAAAAAGAACTGAGAAATGAAGCCAATTATACCTTGTATAATGACAAAGGAAAAAGTGATAATCGTACAATATTGAGAACTAAGAAATGCGACTAATCGAGCTGTACGATGAACAACAAAAGGAGACATAACATATGCAATACACAGAACAAAGAAAGGAGATTAGTCGTGTAAGATTATGAAATATGAGAGAAGTTCCAATCATAGCACATTTGGAAAAGATATGAGATCAAATTTCACAAGGTAAGAACATAAAAATATGTTTTAATAAGAATGGATTAAGAAAGGTCTTATCTTATTTTATCATATCTTACCATGCGCTGGACCTATTCCCTGAAAATTTAGAACTAATACATCATCTATGCATTTGCAAAAGAATAGGGAAATGAGGCCGATCAAACTTGCTTTACGAGTAAGGAAGAAGTTGCGATCGTTCGATATTGAAAGCCAAGAAATTGACTAACTGTTCTATGTATGAATCGTAAAAGGAGAACACATGATAAAATATTAGGGAGACAATTAAGAAACTAGAAAGGTGATCTAATCGACATACATGTTGAAAAGATAAGAATATCAAATAACGGATGATCAGCCTCAAATACGCGACTTAGTTAGACTAGATTGAGAACCATGTGTGGGACTGTGCGCAAAAGATTTAGATCAAATGAATGATCTAATCGCATTCGAAAGAGAACGGAGGCAACTATATTAGCTTAATAACTAAGGCAGAAGTGTAATCGTAAGATATTGAGAACTAAGAAAGTCGACTAATCGTAATAGATTGTGAGTCGCAAAAGGAGATAAAATCTTAAGGAGAAGTAGTCGTATTAGATTTAAACAGAACCAAGAGCGGGATGTAGTCATTAAAGATTTACAATTAAGAGATTATCTAATCGTATAAGAAAAAGAACTGAGAATGAGGCCTATTAATTATGACTGCACAATGATTAAGGAAGAAATTGTAATAGTACGATATTGAGAAGAAAGAAAAGGTCTAATCGTACTATATTACGACATTAAAGGAGATCTAGTCTATTTGTGGATTAAGAACTAACAAAGTCGATCGAGTCATATCAGATTAAGAAATAGAACAGGAGTTCTTATAAAAGTAAATCACGTAACTCAAGATAAGAACTGAAAATGCGATTTGATTTGGCCAAATTAAGAACCATGAGTGATAAGTATGCATAAAAGAATAAGAACTAAAATATAATATGATGGTTTTGAAGAAATAAGTGAGAAATGAGGCCAAGTATACGTGCTTAATCACAGTGGAAGGAGTTGTACTCGTACGATATTGAGAACTAAGAAAGGGTTGGACAAATCGTACAAGATTAAATACTAATAATTGGGATCAAGTCGCATAAGATTAAGAAACAAGAAAGGAGTTCTCAACAAAGTACATCTAGAAACAGAATAAGTTCTAATAACACACGATAACAACGTGAAATGTGATTTAATTATGCTTGATTAAGAACCAGGAATCAGTTCAAATTGAAAAAGAGTTTGAGCAAAACATGATTATCTAAGTTTATTTGAAAAAGAACTGAGAAATGAAGCCAATTACCCCTTGTATAATGACAAAGGAAGAAGTGATAATCGTACTATATTTGAGAACTAAGAAATGCGACTAATCGAGCTATACGATAAACAACAAAAGGAGACATAACATGTGCCATTCACAGAACAAAGAAAGGAGATTAGTCGTGTAAGATTATGAAATATGACCATCAAGTTCCAATCATAGAACATTTTTTGCATTTCATATGAGATCACGCTGTCACAAGGTACAGATCTAGATATGTATTAATAAATGGATTAAGAACCTGTCTCTATTCCTTGAAGATTTAGAACTAATACATCATCTAATAGCATTTGCAAACGAATATAAAAATGAGGCCGAACAAACTTGCTTTACGAGTAAGGAAGAAGTTGCGATCGTTCGATATTGAGAGCCAAGAAATTGACTAACTGTTCTATGAATCGTAAAAGGAGAACACATGATAAAATATTAGGGAGATAATTAAGAAACTAGAAAGGTGATCTAATCGACATACATGTTGAAAAGATAAGAATATCTAATAACGGATGATAACTGTCTAATACGTACTTAGTTAGACTAGATTGAGAACCATGTGTGGAACCTGTGCACAAAAGATTTAGATCAAATGAATGATCTAATCGCATTCGAAAGAGAACGGAGGCAACTATATTAGCTTAATAACTAAGGAAGAAGTGTAATCGTAAGATATTGAGAACTAAGAAAGTCGACTATTCGTAATATATTGTGAGTCGCAAAATGAGATACAGCAATCAAAAAGGATTAAGAACTAATAAAGAAGAAGTAGTTGTATTAGATTTAAATTGCTCTATTATCATTTTGTTCGTATTCATTAAAGATTTATAATTAATAGATTATCTAATCGTGTAAGAAAAAGAACTGAGAAACGAGATCTATTAATTATACCTGCACAATGAAAGTACCTGTCTCTTATACACGATCTTGATCTTGTCTAAGAAAGGGTCTAATATTACTATATTATGACTTTGTAAAGGAGATCTAATCGTACAGGATTAAGAACTAACAAAGTGTATCGAGTCATATGAGATTAAGAAATAGAATAGGAGTTCTTATAAAAGTAAATCTCGTAACTCAAGATAAGAACTTAAAATGCGATTTGATTTGGCCAAATTAAGAACCATGAGTGATAACTATGCATAAAAGAATAAGAACTAAAATATAATATGATGGTTTTGAAGAAATAAGTGAGAAATGAGGCCAAGTATACGTGCTTAATCACAAGGTGGAAGGAGTTGTACTCAATTTAAATATTCTTTCTTAAGATTAAGAAACAAGAAAGGAGTTCTGAACAAAGTAAATCTAGAAACATGATAAGTTCTAATAACTCATGATAACAACGTAAAATGTGATTTAATTAAGCTAGAATAAGAACCAGGAATCAATTCAAATTGAAAAAGAGTTTGAGCAAAAGATGATTATCTAACCTTATTTGAAAAAAAACTGAGAATTGAAGCCAATTACACCTTGTATAATGACAAAGGAAGAAGTGATAATCGTACAATATTGAGAACTAAGAAATGCGACTAATCGAGCTATACAATGAACAACAAAAGGAGACATAACATATGCAATACAGAACAAAGAAAGGAGATTAGTCGTGTAAGATTATGAAATATGAGAGAAGTTCCAATCATAGCACATTTGGAAAAGATATGAGATCAAATTTCACAAGGTAAGAACATAAAAATATGTTTAATCATTAATAAGAATGGATTAAGAACCATGCGCTGGACCTATTCCCTGAAAATTTAGAACTAATACATCATCTATGCATTTGCAAAAGAATAGGGAAATGAGGCCGATCAAACTTGCTTTACGAGTAAGGAAGAAGTTGCGATCGTTCGATATTGAAAGCCAAGAAATTGACTAACTGTTCTATGTATGAATCGCAAAAGGAGAACACATGATAAAATATTAGTTAGATAATTAAGAAACTAGAAAGGTGATCTAATCGACATACATGTTGAAAAGATAAGAATATATAATAACGGATGATAAGTCTAATACGTGATTTAGTTAGACTAGATTGAGAACCATGTGTGGGACCTGTGCACAAAAGATTTAGATCAAAGGAATGATCTAATCGCATTCGAAAGAGAACGGAGGCAACTATATTAGCTTAATAACTAAGGCAGAAGTGTAATCGTAAGATATTGAGAACTAAGAAAGTCGGATAATCGTAATATATTGTGAGTCGCAGAAAGGAGATACTATCAAAAGGAGAAGTATTCGTATTATTCTTTAAATAACATTAAAGATTTACCAAATAAGAGTCGTATTCATTAAAGATTACTATATCTGAGAAGAAAGAAAGGGTCTATATACGATTAGCTGTATCTTATACACATCTAAATGTGTCTAAGATACAGGATTAAGAACTAACTATTTCTCGATCGAGTCATATCAGATTAATAAATAGAACAGGAGTTCTTAAAAAAGTAAATCACGTAACTCAAGATAAGAACTGAAAATGCGATTTGATTTGGCCAAATTAAGAACCATGAGTGATAAGTATGCATAAAAGAATAAGAACTAAAATATAATATGATGGTTTTGAAGAAATAAGTGAGAAATGAGGCCAAGTATACGTGTTTAATCACAGTGGAAGGAGTTGTACTCGTACGATATTGAGAACTAAGAAAGGGGACAAATCGTACAAGATTAAATACTAATAATTGGGATCAAGTCGCATAAGATTAAGAAACAAGAAAGGAGAGTTCTCAACAAAGTACATCTAGAAACAGAATAAGTTCTAATAACACACGATAACAACGTGAAATGTGATTTAATTATGCTTGATTAAGAACCAGGAATCAGTTCAAATTGAAAAAGAGTTTAAGTTCTTAACATGAGTTAACTAAGTACTCTTTTAACAGAACTATTCATGTACGAGTAGATCTCTCTTATAATGACAAAGGAAGACAGTATAATCGTACTATATTTGAGTCAAGAAATGCGACTAATCGAGCTATACGATAAACAACAAAAGGAGACATAACATATGCCATTCACAGAACAAAGAAAGGAGATTAGTCGTGTAAGATTATGAAATATGAGAGAAGTTCCAATCATAGCACATTTGGAAAAGATATGAGATCAAATTTCACAAGGTAAGAACATAAATATGTTTTAATAAGAATGGATTAAGAACCATGTGCTCTATTCCTTGAAGATTTAGAACTAATACATCATCTAATAGAATTTGCAAATGAATAGAGATAAAATGAGGCCGATCAAACTTGCTTTACGAGTAAGGAAGATGTTCTTATTAAAACATATTTATGTTCTTACCTTGTGAAATTTGATCTCATATCTTTTCCAAATGTGCTATGATTGGAACTTCTCTCATATTTCATAATCTTACACGAAAGGTGATCTAATCAACATACATGTTGAAAAGATAAGAATATCTAATAACGGATGATAAGCCCCTAATACGTGACTTAGTTAGACTAGATTGAGAACCATGTGTGGGACCTGTGCACAAAAGATTTAGATCAAATGAATGATCTAATCGCATTCGAAAGAGAACGGAGGCAACTATATTAGCTTAATAACTAAGGAAGAAGTGTAATCGTAAGATATTGAGAACTAAGAAAGTCGACTAATCGTAATATATTGTGAGTCGCAAAATGAGATACAATCAAAAAGATTAAGAACTAATAAAGAAGACGTCCTGCTCTTGGTTCTTTTTAAATCTAATACGACGTACTTAATTCTCAGATATCATAATTAAGAGATTATAGAACAGGAGTCAGAAAAAGAACTGAGAAATGAGGCCTATTAATTATGCCTGCACAATGATTAAGGAAGAAATTGTAATAGTACGATATTGAGAAGAAAGAAATGGTCTAATCGTACTATATTATGACACAGTAAAGGAGATCTAATCGTACAGGATTAAGAACTAACAAAGTATATCGAGTCATATGAGATTAAGAAATAGAATAGGAGTTCTTATAAAAGTAAATCTCGTAACTCAAGATAAGAACTTAAAATGCGATTTGATTTGGCCAAATTAAGATCTATGAGTGATAACTATGCATAAAAGAATAAGAACTAAAATATAATATGATGGTTTTGAAGAAATAAGTGAGAAATGAGGCCAAGTATACGTGCTTAATCACAGTGGAAGGAGTTGTACTCGTACGATATTGAGAACTCAGAAAGGGGACAAATCGTACAAGATTAAATACTAATAACTGAGATCAAGTCCCATAAGATTAAGAAACTCCAAGAAAGGAGTTCTGAACAAAGTACATCTAGAAACATGATAAGTTCTAATAACTCATGATAACAACGTAAAATGTGATTTAATTAAGCTAGAATAAGAACCAGGAATCAATTCAAATTGAAAAAGAGTTTGAGCAAAAGATGTTTATCTAACCTTATTTGAAAAAGAACTGAGAATTGAAGCCAATTACACCTTGTATAATGACAAAGGAAGAAGTGATAATCGTACAATATTGAGAACTAAGAAATGCGACTAATCGAGCTATACAATGAACAACAAAAAGAGACTCATATGCAATTCTTAGAACAAAGAAAGGAGATTAGTCGTGTAAGATTATGAAATTGAGAGAATTATAATCATTGTAATTTGGAAAAGTTATGAGATCAAATTTCACAAGGAAAGAACATATGTTATGTTTTAATAAGAATGGATTAAGAACCATGCGCTGACCAATTCCTTGAAGATTTAGAACTAATACATCATCTATGTATTTGCAAAAGAATGAAGAAATGAGGCCGATCAAACTTGCTTTACGAGTAAGGAAGAAGTTGCGATCGTTCGATATTGAAAGCCAAGAAATTGACTAACTGTTCTATGTATGAATCGCAAAAGGAGAACACATGATAAAATCTTATGTAGATAATTAAGAAACTATAAAGGTGATCTAATCGACATACATGTTGATTAGATAAGAATATCACTAATACGGATGATCATCCCCTATTACGTGATATTAGTTAGACTTATTCAGAACATGTAACTGATTCAATTTCTCCTACTCTTAAGAGATTATCTAATCGTATAAGAAAAAGAACTGAGAAATGAGGCCTATCCTGTTATGCCTGCACAATGATTAAGGAAGAAATTGTAATATTACGATATTTGAACTGATTTCTGGTTCTTAATCTAGCATAATTAAATCACATTTTAGGTTGTTATAATCGTGACAGATTAAGAACTAACAAAGTCGATCGAGTCATATCGAGATTAAGAAATAGAACAGAGACTCGATCGACTTTGTTAGTCTCTTAATCTGTCTCTTATACACATCTAGATGTGTATAAGAGACAGGTGCATGGGCAAGGGATATTTGATTAGGTTGCATGATGGCTGTTGCAAGCAAATATAACATGATTGTTTGAAGATGCATTTGAGAAATGAGGCCTAGTATACGGAATCACAAGGAGTTGTACTCGTGACGATATTGAGAACTAAGAAAGAGGACAAATAAGATTAAGAAACGTACAAGATTAAATAATAAGTTAATATAATTATAAGCTTATACCTGTCTCTTACGAGATTTACATGTGTATATGTAGAAACATAATTCTTTCTAATCACTCATGATCGTCAACGTACCATGTGATTTAATTTGTTCTAGATTAAGATCCAGAATCAGTTCAAATTAGAAAAAGAGTTTGAGCAAAAGATGATTATCTAACCTTGTTTGAAAAAGAATCGAGAAATGAAGCCAATTACCCTTGTATATTGTACGATTGTCTCTTCTTCCTTTGTCATTATACCTGTCTCTAAGACACAGGTGTCAAAACCATTAGTCGCGATGAACAATCTAGATGAACTGCTCTCATGCATTTCACAATCTTAAAGAAAGGAGATTAGTCGTGTAAGATTATGAAATATGAGAGAAGTTCCAATCCTGTCTCTTATACACATCTAGATGTGTATAAGAGACAGGCGCTGGACCTATTCCTTGAAGATTTAAAACTAATACATCATCTATGTATCTGCAAAAGTATAGAAAGAATGAGGCCGATCCAACTTGCTTTACGAGTAAGGAAGAAGTTGCAATCGTTCGATATTGAAAGCCAAAAAATTGACTAACTGTTCTATGTATGAATCGCAAAGGAGAACACATGATAAAATATTAGGGAGATAATTAAGAAACTAGAAAGGTGATCTAATCTTTTACATGTTGAAAAGATAAGAATATCTAATAACGGATGATAAGCCCTAAATACGTGACTTAGTTAGACTAGATTGAGAACCATGTGTGGGACCTGTGCACAAAAGAGTTAGATCAAGTGAATGATCTAATCGCATTTGAAAGAGAACGGAGGCAACTATATTAGCTTAATAACTAAGGCGAAGTGTTCTCCTTTGATCTGTCTCATAGTTATCACTCTAATCGTAATATATTGTGAGTTGCAAAAGGAGATACAATCGATAGGAGAAGTAGTCTTATTAGATTTAAACAGAACCAAGAGCGGGTCGTAGTCATTAAAGATTTATAATTAAGAGATTATCTAATCGTATAAGAAAAAGAACTGAGAAATGAGGCCTATTAATTATGCCTGCACAATGATTAAGGAAGAAATTGTAATAGTACGATATTGAGAAGAAAGAAAAGGTCTAATCGTACTATATTATGACACAGTAAAGGAGATCTAGTGATACAGATTAAGATCTAACAAAGTCGATCGAGTCATATCGATTAAGAAATAGAACAGAGTTCTTATAAAATCGACTTTATTAGTTCTTAATCGTGTACGATTAGATCTCCTTTGATTTGGCGAAATTAAGAACCATGAGTGATAACTATGCATAAAAGAATAAGAACTAAAATATAATATGATGGTTTTGAAGAAATAAGTGAGAAATGAGGCCAAGTATACGTGCTTAATCACCGTGGAATTAGTTGTACTCGCATTTATATTGAGAACTAGAAAGGGGACAAAAGAAATCGTTCACAAGATTAAATAAGCCGATTGTAATTTATTTGAAAAAGAACTGAGAAATGAAGCCAATTACACCCTGTATAAGAGACAAAGGAAGAAGTGATAATCGTATATATTTGAGAACTAAGAAATGCGACTACTCACAATATCTTCCTTGTCGTAAAGCAAGATCGGACATTTCTCTATTCATTTGCAAATTCTATTAGATGATGTATTAGTTCTAAATCTTCAAGAAATATGAGACATGTCTCTTCATAGCACATCTAGGAAAAGATATAAGATCAAATTTCACAAGGTAAGAACATAAATATGTTTTTAATAAGAATGGATTAAGAACCATGTGCTCTATTCCTTGAAGATTTAGAACTAATACATCATCTAATAGAATTTGCAAATGAATAGAGAAATGAGGCCGATCAAACTTGCTTTACGAGTAAGGAAGTGTTGCGATCGTTCGATATTGAAAGCCAAGAAACTATTCTATGTATGAATCACAAAAGGAGAACACAAGAAAAAATATTATGGAGATAATTAAGAAACTAGAAAGGTGATCTAATCGCCATACATGTTGGAAAGATAAGAATATCTAATAACAGATGATAAGACCCTAATACGTGACTTTAGTTAGACTAGATTGAGAACCATGTGTGGGACTCATGCACAAAAGATTTCGCGTGGCTTAAACTCCACGAGAGACTCGCATACGAAACTGTGATTTGGCAACTATATTAGCTTCATTTCTTCTTAATCGATTCCAACCTCATATTAGAACTAAGAAAGTAATCTAATCGTAATATATTGTTAGTCGCAAGAGGATCGTTCTTTTTCTTATACGATTAAATTGTCTCTAGTACGATATTGTGATATTTCAGAATCCTACTCGATAGTCTCCTTAATTATGTACTGTGAATTGAGATCTCCTCGCCTTCTTGATTAGATAATCTAATAAAGTATTTATGTTCTTTTCTTGTGAAATTTGAACAGGAGTTTTTTTTAAATGTAGTCGTAACTCAATTAAGAACTTAAAATGCGATTTGATTTGGCCAAATTAAGAACCATGAGTGATAACTATGCACAAAAGAATAAGAACTAAAATATAATATGATGGTTTTGAAGAAATAAGTGAGAAATGAGGCCAAGTATACGTGCTTAATCACAGTGGAAGGAGTTGTACTGCATATATTGAGAACTAAGAAAGGTGACAAATCGTACAAGATTAAATACTAATAACTGGGATCAAGTCGCACAAGATTAGAAAGGAGTTCTCAACACGAGTATATCTAGAAACTTTGTAATAAGAATAATAACTCATTATAACAACTTTTGTTGTTCATTTAATTATGCTCGATTAAGTCACATTTCTTAGTTCTCTATATCTGTCTCTTATACACATCTAGATGTGTATAACCTTATTTGAAAAAGAACTGAGAAATGAAGCCAATTACACCTTGTATAATGACAAAGGAAGAAGTGATAATCGTACAATATTGAGAACTAAGAAATGTGACTAATCGAGCTATACAATGAACAACAAAAGGAGACATAACATATGCAATTCACAGAACAAAGAAAGGAGATTAGTCGTGTAAGATTATGAAATATGAGAGGAGTTCCAATCATAGCACATTTGGAAAAGATATGAGATCAAATTTCACAAGGTAAGAACATAAATATGTTTTAATAAGAATGGACATTAAGAACCTGTGTCTGACCTATTCCTTGAAGATTTAGAACTAATACATCATCTAATAGAATTTGCAAAAGAATAGAGAAATGAGGCCGATCAAACTTGCTTTCTCAGTTCTTTTTCTTGTACGATCGCTCGATATTGAAGCCAATTTCTTCCATAATCATTGTGCAGGATCTGTAATCTTAGAACACATCTAGTTCTTATTCTGGAGACGGTTAGTTAACTGTCTCTTATTGATCTAATCGACATACATGTTGAAAAGATAAGAATATCTAATAACGGATGATAAGCAAGATAATACGTGACTTAGTTAGACTAGATCTGAGAACCATGTGTGAGAGATGTGCACAAAAGATTTAGATCAAATGAATGATCTAATCGCATTCGAAAGAGAACGGAGGCAACTATATTAGCTTAATAACTAAGGAAGAAGTGTAATCGTAAGATATTGAGAACTAAGAAAGTCGACTAATCGTAATATATTGTGAGTCGCAAAAGGAGATACAATGCAAAAGGAGAAGTAGTTGTATTAGATTTAAAAAGAACCAAGAGCGGGTCGTATTCATTAAAGATTTATAATTAAGAGATTATCTAATCGTATAAGAAAAAGAACTGAGAAATGAGGCCTATTAATTATGCCTGCACAATGATTAAGGAAGAAATTGTTATAGTACGATATTGAGAAGAAATTAAGGGTCTAATCGTACTATATTATGATGTACAGTAAAGGAGATCTAGTCGTACAGGATTAAGAACTAACAAAGTCGATCGAGTCATATCAGATTAAGAAATAGAACAGAGGTCTCTTATACACATCTAAATCTCGTAACTAAGATAAGGTAATACAATTTTGCTGGATTTGGCCAAATTAAGAACCATGAGTGATAACTATCATAAAAGAATAAGAACTAAAATATAATATGATGGTTTTGAAGAAATAAGTGAGAAATGAGGCCAAGTATACGTGCTTAATCACAGTGGAAGGAGTTGTACTCGTACGATATTGAGAACTAAGAAAGGGACAAATCGTACAAGATTAAATACTAATAACTGGGATCAAGTCGCATAAGATTAAGAAACAAGGAAGGAGTTCTCAACAAAGTACATCTAGAAACATAATAAGTTCTAATAACTCACGATAACAACGTAAAATGTGATTTAATTATGCTAGATTAAGAACCAAGAATCAGTTCAAATTGAAAAAGAATTTGAACAAAAGATGATTATCTAACCTTATTTGAAAAAGAACTGAGAAATGAAGCCAATTACACGCCTTGTATAATGACAAAGGAAGAAGTGATAATCGTACAATATTGAGAACTAAGAAATGCGACTAATCGAGCTATACAATGAACAACAAAAGGAGACATAACATATGCAATTCACAGAACAATCTAGATTAGTCGTGTAAGATTATGAAATATGAGACAGTTCCATAAGCACAGTATCTAAAAGACAGAGATCAAATTTCACAAGGTAAGAACATAAATATGTTTTAATAAGAATCAATGGGCCTTATCTAATGGATTAAGAACCATGTGCTCTATTCCTTGAAGATTTAGAACTAATACATCATCTAATAGAATTTGCAAATGAATAGAGAAATGAGGCCGATCAAACTTGCTTTACGAGTAAGGAAGATGTTGCGATCGTTCGATATTGAGAGCCAAGAAATTGACTAACTGTTCTATGAATCGTAAAAGGAGAACACATGATAAAATATTAGGGAGATAATTAAGAAACTAGAAAGGTGATCTAATTGACATACATGTCGAAAAGATAAGAATATCTAATAACGGATGATAAGCCCCTAATACGTGATTTAGTTAGACCCGCTTTTAGAACTATTTTAATTCTGCACAAAAGATTTAGATCAAATGAATGATCTAATCGCATTCGAAAGAGAATTGAGGCAACTATATTAGCTTAATAACTAAGGAAGAAGTATAATCGTAAGATATTGAGAACTAAGAAAGTCGACTATTCGTAATATATTGTGAGTCGCAAAATGAGATACAGCAATCAAATAAGATTAAGAACTAATAAAGAAGAAGTAGTTGTATTAGATTTAAAAAGAACCAAGAGCGGGTCGTATTCATTAAAGATTTATAATTAATAGATTATCTAATCGTATAAGAAAAAGAACTGAGAAATGAGGCCTATTAATTATGCCTGCACAATGATTAAGGAAGAAATTGTAATAGTACGATATTGAGAAGAAAGAAAGGGTCTAATCGTACTATATTATGACACAGTAAAGGAGATCTAATCGTACAGGATTAAGAACTAACAAAGTCGATCGAGTCATATCAGATTCCTTAATAGAAGCAAGTTTTCTCATTCTATTTGTTATACTCCTGTTGGCCAAATTAATCTGATATCACTGAGCTGTCTCTTATACACATCTGTAATATAGTCTCTTATACACATCTTTTTCTTTCTTCTCAATATCGATTAGATCATTCATTTGGTCTAAATCTGTTGTGCACAGGTCCCACACATGGCTTTTGTTGATGTGTATAGCATCTGTCTCTTATACACATCTTCCCAGTGTATTCTATTTAATCTTATACGACTTGATCACCTTTCTTAACAAGAATTTAATCTTGTACAAAGTACATCTAGAAACATGATAAGTTCTAATAACTCATGATAACAACGTAAAATGTGATTTAATCTAGCTAGATTAAGAATCAGGAATCGTTTCAAATTGAATGTCTCTTTGATCATCTAGATGTGTATAAGAGACATTATCTGAAAAATAGTTTCTTATGTGTTCTCCCTATTACACCTTGTATATTGACAAAGTCACTCTTGATAGTTCATCAATATTGTGTATAATCACTTCTTAATCGAGCTATGTGTATAGCCTCAACAGGAGACATAACATATGCAATTCACATAACAAAGAAAGGAGATTAGTCGTGTAAGATTATGAAATATGAGAGGAAGTTCCAATCATAGCACATTTGGAAAAGATATGAGATCAAATTTCACAAGGTAAGAACATAAATATGTTTAGACAGATTTTTGATCTTATGAATGATCTAATCGCATTCGAAAGAGAACGGAGGCAACTATATTAGCTTAATAACTAAGGAAGAAGTGTAATCGTAAGATATTGAGAACTAAGAAAGTCGACTAATCGTAATATATTGTGAGTCGCAAAAGGAGATACAATCAAAAGGAGAAGTAGTTGTATTAGATTTAAAAAGAACCAAGAACGGGTCGTATTCATTAAAGATTTATAATTAAGAGATTATCTAATCGTATAAGAAATACTGTCTCTTTTACCTATTAATTGTGCCTGCTCAATTTTAAGGTAGAAATTTTGCGACTACGATATTGAGAAGAAAGAAAGGGTCTAATCGTACTATATTCTTACAGTAAAGGAGATCTAGTCGTACAGGATTAAGAACTAACAAAGTCGATCGAGTCATATCAGATTAAGAAATAGAACAGAGTTCTTATAAAAGTAAATCTCGTAACTCGAGATAAGAACTTACAATACGAATGGATTTGGCCAGATTAAGCACCATGAGTGATAACTATATATAAAAGAATAAGAACTAAAATATAATATGATGGTTTTGAAGAAATGAGTGAGAAATGTGGCCAAGTATACGTGCTTAATCACAGTGGAAGGAGTTGTACTGCATATATTGAGTTTTGTACCAAGTCTTTTTCAATCTGAACTGATTCTTGGTTCTTGATCTAAATACTAAATAACTGGGATCATTGTCGCATAAGTCCTTTTGAACTTATTATGTTTCTAGATGTACTCTCAACAAAGTACATCTTATAACATAATAAGTTCTAATAACTCACGATAACAACGTAAAATGTGATTTAATTATGCTAGATTAAGAACCAAGAATCAGTTCAAATTGATCCGTTCTCTTTCGAATGCGATTAGATCACCTCATTTGGTTCTCAATCCAGTCTCTTTCAAGTCACGTATTACGGGCCTTGTATAATGACAAAGGAAGAAGTGATAATCGTACAATATTGAGAACTAAGAAATGCGACTAATCGAGCTATACAATGAACAACAAAAGGAGACATAACATATGCAATTCACATAACAAAGAAAGGAGATTAGTCGTGTAAGATTATGAAATATGAGAGGAGTTCCAATCATAGCACATTTGGAAAAGATATGAGATCAAATTTCACAAGGTAAGAACATAAATATGTTTTAATAAGAATGGATTAAGAACCATGTGCTCTATTCCTTGAAGATTTAGAACTAATACATCATCTAATAGAATTTGCAAATGAATAGAGAAATGAGGCCGATCAAACTTGCTTTACGAGTAAGGAAGATGTTGCGATCGTTCTTTATACATCTCCCTAAGAAATATGACTAACTGTTCTATGTATCGTAAAAGGAGAACACATCTTATAAAATATTAGGGAGATAATCTCTCCATTTACTAGAAAGGTGATCTAATTGACATACTCTTTGAAAAGATAAGAATATCTAATAACGGATTATAGGGTTCTAATACGTGATTTAGTTAGACAAGATTGAGGCCTCATGTCTCTGTTCTGAACTCTAAATCTTTTGTCTGATTTTTAGATCTAATCTATTCGAATTATACACAGGCAACTATATTAGCTTAATAACTAAGGAAGAAGTGTAATCGTAAGATATTGAGAACTAAGAAATCATCTTTGATCGCAATCTTTTGTGAGTCAAATCGCATTTTAAGTTCGTTAGATATATCAGATTAAGAAATAGAATAGGAGTTCTTATAAAAGTAAATATCGTAACTCAAGATAAGAACTTAAAATGCGATTTGATTTGGCCAAATTAAGAACAGATTAAGATCTATGAGTGATAACTATGCATAAAAGAATAAGAACTAAAATATAATATGATGGTTTTGAAGAAATAAGTGATTATGACCTGTTCTTATACGTGCTTCATCACCTATAAGAGACTTATACACATTTATTCATTTCTCTATTCATTTGCAAATTCTATTAGATGATGTATTAGTTCTAAATCTTCAAGGAATAGAGCACATGAGTTCTTAATCCTGTCATCTTATACACATAATAAGTTCTAATAGACTCATGTATAACCTTACTTAAAATGTGATGTAATTATAAGAGACAAGAACCAAGAATGGTTCAAATTGAAAAAGACTTTGAACAGAAGATGATTATCTAACCTTGTTTGAAAAATTCATTGAGAAATGAAGCCAATTTACCTTGTATAATGACAAAGGAAGAAGTGATAATCATCATACAATATTCAGAACTAAGATTTCTGTCTCTAATCGAGCTATACAATGAACAACAAAAGGAGACATAACATATGCAATTCACTCAATTTAACAAAGAAAGGAGATTAGTCGTGTAGGATTATGAAATATGAGAGGAGTTCCAATCATAGCACATTTGGAAAAAATATGAGATCAAATTTCACAAGGTAAGAACATAAATAGTCAAGGAATAGAGCACATGGTTCTTAATCCACTCTGGTATTAATTCTACATATTTATATAATTCTGTCTCTTATACACATCTATTCTGTCTCTTAGACACATGTGATGTGATCCCTTTCTATCTCATAATTATGACCCTATGTTACTAATACGTGATTTAGTTATCTAGATTGTGAACCATGTGTGATCTCATACACAAAAGATTTAGATCAAATGAATGATCTAATCGCATTCGAAAGAGAACGGAGGCAACTATATTAGCTTAATAACTAAGGAAGAAGTGTAATCGTAAGATATTGAGAACTAAGAAAGTCGACTAATCGTAATATATTGTGAGTCGCATGTATCTTATACACATCTAAATGTGTATAGTTGTATTAGATTTAAAAAGAACCAAGAGCGGGTCGTATTCATTAAAGATTTATAATTAAGAGATTATCTAATCGTATAAGAAAAAGAACCGAGAAATGAGGCCTATTAATTATGCCTGCACAATGATTAAGGAAGAAATTGTAATAGTACGATATTGAGAAGAAAGAAAGGGTCTAATCGTACTATATTATGACACAGTAAAGGAGATCTGGTCGTACAGGATTAAGATCTAACAAAGTCGATCGAGTCATATCAGATTAAGAAATAGAACTGGGGTTCTTATAAAAGTAAATATCGTAACTCAAGATAAGAACTTAAAATGCGATTTGATTTGGCCAAATTAAGAACCATGAGTGATAACTATGCACAAAAGAATAAGAACTAAAATATAATATGATGGTTTTGAAGAAATAAGTGAGAAATGAGGCCAAGTATACGTGCTTAATCACAGTGTGTATTATCTGTCTCTTATACACATCTAGATGTGTATAAGAGACACAACGTAAAATGGATTTAATTATCTAGCTTAATAATTAAGGAATTGAATAGAGTTTGAGCAAAAGATGATTATCTAACCTTATTTGAAAAAGAACTGAGAAATGAAGCCAATTACACCCTGTATAATGACAAAGGAAGAAGTGATAATCGTACAATATTGAGAACTAAGAAATGTGACTAATCGAGCTATACAATGACGAATCTTCTTTCTGAGACTTAACATATGCTAGATGTGTAACAAAGACAGGAGATTAGTCGTGTAAGATTATGAAATATGAGAGGAGTTCCAATCATAGCACATTTGGAAAAGATATGAGATCAAATTTCACAAGGTAAGAACATAAATATGTTAACTAAAGGAGAACACATGATAAAATATTAGGGAGATAATTAAGAAACTAGAAAGGTGATCTAATTGACATACATGTTGAAAAGATAAGAATATCTAATAACGGATGATAAGCCCCTAATACGTGATTTAGTTAGACTAGATTGAGAACCATGTGTGGGACCTGTGCACAAAAGATTTAGATCAAATGAATGATCTATCGATTTGATAAGAGAGTTAGGCAACTATATTAGTTCTTAATAACTAAGGAAGAAGTGTAATCGTAAGATATTGAGAACTAAGAAAGTCGACTAATCGTAATATATTGTGAGTCGCAAAAGGAGATAAACAATCAAAAGGAGAAGTAGTTGTATTAGATTTAAAAAGAACCAAGAGCGGGTCGTATTCATTAAAGATTTATAATTAACAGATTATCTAATCGTATAAGAAAAAGAACTGAGAAATGAGGCCTATTAATTATGCCTGCACAATGATTAAGGAAGAAATTGTAATAGTACGATATTGAGAAGAAAGAAAGGGTCTAATCGTACTATATTATGACACAGTAAAGGAGATCTGGTTCTTTTTAGGATCTAATACAACTACTTCTCCTTTTGATTGTATCTCATATCAGATTAAGAAATAGAACAGTTCTTATAAAAGTAAATATCGTAACTCAAGATAAGAACTTAAAATGCGATTTGATTTGGCCAAATTAAGAACCATGAGTGATAACTATGCATAAAAGAATAAGAACTAAAATATAATATGATGGTTTTGAAGAAATAAGTGAGAAATGAGGCCAAGTATACGTGCTTAATCACAGTGGAAGGAGTTGTATTTCCTTTAGAAAGGTGACAAATCGTACAAGATTAAATACTAATAAGCGGGATCAGGTCGCATAAGAATACGAGAAACTCCTTCCAGAGTTCTCAACAAAGTACATCTAGTTCTCATAATCAGTTCTAAGAACTCAGGCTAACAATGTAAAATGTGATTTAATTATGCTAGATCAAGAACCAAGAATCAGTTCAAATTGAAAAAGACTTAGTACAAAAGATGATTATCTAACCTTATCATTTTCGAAATCTATGTCTCTAATTACACGCCTTGTATAATGACTTTCTAAGAAGTGATCTTCGTACACATATTGAGTGTTAAGAAATGTGACTAATCGTGCTATATTATACAACAAAAGTCTCTTATACATATCTAGATGTGTATAAGAGACAGGTCCTTTTAGTCGTGTGCGACTATGAGAGGAGTTCACAATCATAGTCAAATTTGGAAACGCATTAGATCAAATTTCACAAGGTAAGATCATAAATATGTTTTAATAAGAATGGATAATTAAGAACCATGTGCTCTATTCCTTGAAGATTTAGAACTAATACATCATCTAATAGAATTTGCAAATGAATAGAGAAATGAGGCCGATCAAACTTGCTTTACGAGTAAGGAAGATGTTGCGATCGTTCGATATTGAGAGCCAAGAAACTAACTGTTCTATGAATCGTAAAAGGAGAACACATGATAAAATATTAGGGAGATAATTAAGAAACTAGAAAGGTGATCTAATTGACATACATGTCGAAAAGATAAGAATATCTAATAACGGATGATAAGCCCCTAATACGTGATTTAGTTAGACTAGATTGAGAACCATGTGTGGGACCTGTGCACAAAAGATTTAGATCAAATGAATGATCTAATCGTATTCGAAAGAGAACGGAGGCAACTATATTAGCTTAATAACTAAGGAAGAAGTGTAATCGTAAGATATTGAGAACTAAGAAAGTCGACTAATCGTAATATATTGTGAGTCGCAAAAGGAGATACAATCAAAAGTATCTCTTAGAGAAGTAGTTGTATTAGATTTAAAAAGAACCAAGAACGGGTCGTATACATTAAAGATTTATAATTAAGAGATTATCTAATCGTATAAGAAAAAGAACTGAGAAATGAGGCCTATTAATTATGCCTGCACAATGATTAAGGAAGAAATTGTAATCTACGAAATTCTTCCTTAGAAATTTATATAGATGTGTACTATCTTTTCGACATACGAGTGAATTGCATATGTTACGTCAGGATTAAGATCTAACAAAGTCGATCGAGTCATATCAGATTAAGAAATAGAACTGGAGTTCTTATAAAAGTAAATATCGTAACTCAAGATAAGAACTTAAAATGCGATTTGATTTGGCCAAATTCAGAACCTTGAGTGATAACTATGCACAAAAGAACAAGAACTAAAATATAATATGATGGTTTTGAAGAAATAAGTGAGAAATGAGGCCAAGTATACGTGCTTAATCACAGTGGAAGTGGTTGTACTAGATACGATATTGAGAACTAAGAAAGGTGACAAATCGTACAAGATTAAATACTAATAACTGGGATCAAGTCGCACAAGATTAGAAAGGAGTTCTCAACAAAGTATATCTAGAAACATAATAAGTTCTAATAACTCATGATAACAACGTAAAATGTGATTTAATTATGCTAGATGAAGAACCAAGAATCAGTTCAAATTGAAAAGGCTTCATTTCTCAGATCTTTATCTAACTTATTTGAAAAAGAACTGAGATATGAAGCCAATTACACGCCTTGTATAATGACAAAGGAAGAAGTGATAATCGTACAATACCGAGAACTAAGAAATGTGACTAATCGTGCTATACAATGAACAACAAAAGGAGACGTAACATATGCAATTCACAGAACAAAGAAAGGAGATTAGTCGTGTAGGGTTATGAAATATGAGAGGAGTTCCAATCATAGCACATTTGGAAAAAATATGAGATCAAATTTCACAAGGTAAGAACATAAATATGTTTTAATAAGAATGGATTAAGAACCTATGTGCTCTATTCCTTGAAGATTTAGAACTAATACATCATCTAATAGAATTTGCAAATGAATAGAGAAATGAGGCCGATCAAACTTGCTTTACGAGTAAGGAAGATGTCTCGATCGTTCGATATTGAGAGCCAAGAAATTGACTAACTGTTCTATGAATCGTAAAAGGAGAACACATGATAAAATATTAGGGAGATAATTAAGAAACTAGAAAGGTGATCTAATTGACATACATGTCGAAAAGATAAGAATATCTAATAACGGATGATAAGCCCATAATACGTGATTTAGTTAGACTAGATTGAGAACCATGTGTGGACTCAGCAATAAGATTTAGATCAATATGAATGTCTCTTATACGTATTCGAAAGAGAACGGACAGGCAACTATATTAGCTTAATAACTAAGGAAGAAGTGTAATCGTAAGATTTGAGAATAAGAAAGTCGACTAATCGTAATATATTGTGAGTCGCAAAAAGAGATACAATCAAAAGGAGAAGTAGTTGTGATTCACCTAGTATTAGATTTAAAAAGAACCAAGAGCGGGTCGTATTCATTAAAGATTTATAATTAACAGATTATCTAATCGTATAAGAAAAAGAACTGAGAAATGAGGCCTATTAATTATGCCTGCACAATGATTAAGGAAGAAATTGTAATAGTACGATATTGAGAAGAAAGAAAGGGTCTAATCGTACTATATTATGACACAGTAAAGGAGATCTGGTTTCTAGTTTCTTAATTATCTCCCTAATATTTTATCATGTGTTCTCCTTTTAAGAAATAGAACTGGGGTTCTTATAAAAGTAAATATCGTAACTCAAGATAAGAACTTAAAATGCGATTTGATTTGGCCAAATTTAGAACCTTGAGTGATAACTATGCACAAAAGAACAAGAACCAAAATATAATATGATGGTTTTGAAGAAATAAGTGAGAAATGAGGCCAAGTATACGTGCTTAATCACAGTGGAAGTGGTTATACTTATTAGATATCTGTCTAACTAAGATCTTTGACAAATACGTTGACTAATCACTTTTCTGAGAGATGAAGCCAATTACACGCCTTGTATAATGACAAAGGAAGAAGTGATAATCGTACAATACTGAGAACTAAGAAATGTGACTAATCGTGCTATACAATGAACAACAAAAGGAGACGTAACATATGCAATTCACAGAACAAAGAAAGGAGATTAGTCGTGTAGGGTTATGAAATATGAGAGGAGTTCCAATCATAGCACATTTGGAAAATGTGTATAAGATCAAATTTCACAAGGTAAGAACATAAATATGTTTTAATAAGAATGGATTAAGAACCATGTGCTCTATTCTCTTGAAGATTTAGAACTAATACATCATCTAATAGAATTTGCAAATGAATAGAGAAATGAGGCCGATCAAACTTGCTTTACGAGTAAGGAAGATGTTGCGATCGTTCGATATTGAGAGCCAAGAAACTGTTCTATGAATCGTAAAAGGAGAACACATGATAAAATATTAGGGAGATAATTAAGAAACTAGAAAGGTGATCTAATTGACATACATGTCGAAAAGATAAGAATATCTAATAACGGATGATAAGCCCCTAATACGTGATTTAGTTAGACTAGATTGAGAACCATGTGTGGGACCAGGCACAAAAGATTTAGATCAAATGAATGATCTAATCGTATTCGAAAGAGAACGGAGGCAACTATATTAGCTTAATAACTAAGGAAGAAGTGTAATCGTAAGATATTGAGAACTAAGAAAGTCGACTAATCGTAATATATTGTGAGTCCGCAAAAGGAGATACAATCAAAAGGAGAAGTAGTTGTATTAGATTTTAATGAGAAATCAGGCCTATTAATTATGCCTGCACAATGATTAAGGAAGAAATTGTAGTAGTACGATATTGAGAAGAAAGAAAGGGTCTAATCGTACTATATTATGACACAGTAAAGGAGATCTGGTCGTACAGGATTAAGATCTAACAAAGTCGATCGAGTCATATCAGATTAAGAAATAGAACTGGAGTTCTTATAAAAGTAAATATCGTAACTCAAGATAAGAACTTAAAATGCGATTTGATTACTCACAAATACAGAACCTTTTGATTGATAACTATGCACAAAAGAACAAGAACTAAACACATCTATGATGGTTTTGAAGAAATAAGTGAGAAACGAGGCCAAGTATACGTGCTTAATCACAGTGGAAGTGGTTGTACTCGTACGTTATTGAGAATAAAGGTGAAAACTGTCTACTTGCTCTTACGTATACTAATAACTGGGATCAAGTCGCACAAGATTAGAAAGGAGTTCTCAACAAATATATCTAGAAACATAATAAGTTCTAATAACTCATGATAACAACGTAAAATGTGATTTAATTATGCTAGATGAAGAACCAAGAATCAGTTCAAATTGAAAAAGACTTCGTACAAAAGATGATTATCTAACCTTATTTGAAAAAGAACTGAGATATGAAGCCAATTACACGCCTTGTATAATGACAAAGGAAGAAGTGATAATCGTACAATACTGAGAACTAAGAAATGTGACTAATCGTGCTATACAATGAACAACAAAAGGAGACGTAACATATGCAATTCACAGAACAAAGAAAGGAGATTAGTCGTGTAGGGTTATGAAATATGAGAGGAGTTCCAATCATAGCACATTTGGAAAAAATATGAGATCAAATTTCACAAGGTAAGAACATAAATATGTTTTAATAAGAATGGATTAAGAACCATGTGCTCTATTCCTTGAAGATTTACAGAACTAATACATCATCTAATAGAATTTGCAAATGAATAGAGAAATGAGGCCGATCAAACTTGCTTTACGAGTAAGGAAGATGTTGCGATCGTTCGATATTGAGAGCCAAGAAATTGACTAACTGTTCTATGAATCGTAAAAGGAGAACACATGATAAAATATTAGGGAGATAATTAAGAAACTAGAAAGGTGATCTAATTGACATACATGTTGAAAAGATAAGAATATCTAATAACGGATGATAAGCCCTAATACGTGATTTAGTTAGACTTGATTCTGTTTGTGCACAAAAGATTTAGATCAAATGAATGATCTAATCGTATTCGAAAGAGAACGGAGGCAACTATATTAGCTTAATAACTAAGGAAGAAGTGTAATCGTAAGATATTGAGAACTAAGAAAGTCGACTAATCGTAATATATTGTGAGTCGCAAAAGGAGATACAATCAAAAGGAGAAGTAGTTGTATTAGATTTAAAAAGAACCAAGCTTTTATATTTACTATGGATTAAGATCTAACAAAGTCGATCGAGTCATATCAGATTAAGAAATAGAACTGGAGTTCTTATAAAAGTAAATATCGTAACTCAAGATAAGAACTTAAAATGCGATTTGATTTGGCCAAATTCAGAACCTTGAGTGATAACTATGCACAAAAGAACAAGAACTAAAATATAATATGATGGTTTTGAAGAAATAAGTGAGAAATGAGGCCAAGTATACGTGCTTAATCACGTGGAAGTGGTTGTACTGCATGCGATGTCCACGCACCATTGACCTTAATTTTAGAGCTGTCTTAAATACTAATAACGGGTTATTAGATATTCTTATCTTATTTGAAAAAGAACTGAGAGTTATGAAGCCAATTACACGCCTTGTATAATGACAAAGGAAGAAGTGATAATCGTACAATACTGAGAACTAAGAAATGTGACTAATCGTGCTATACAATGAACAACAAAAGGAGACGTAACATATGCAATTCACAGAACAAAGAAAGGAGATTAGTCGTGTAGGGTTATGAAATATGAGAGGAGTTCCAATCATAGCACATTTGGAAAAAATATGAGATCAAATTTCACAAGGTAAGAACATAAATATGTTTTAATAAGAATGGATTAAGAACCATGTGCTCTATTCCTTGAAGATTTAGAACTAATACATCATCTAATAGAATTTGCAAATGAATAGAGAAATGAGGCCGATCAAACTTGCTTTACGAGTAAGGAAGATGTTGCGATCGTTCGATATTGAGAGCCAAGAAACTGTTCTATGAATCGTAAAAGGAGAACACATGATAAAATATTAGGGAGATAATTAAGAAACTAGAAAGGTGATCTAATTGACATACATGTCGAAAAGATAAGAATATCTAATAACGGATGATAAGCCCCTAATACGTGATTTAGTTAGACTAGATTGAGAACCATGTGTGGGACCTGTGCACAAAAGATTTAGATCAAATGAATGATCTAATCGTATTCGAAAGAGAACGGAGGCAACTATATTAGCTTAATAACTAAGGAAGAAGTGTAATCGTAAGATATTGAGAACTAAGAAAGTCGACTAATCGTAATATATTGTGATCTTTAATGAATACGACCCGCTCTTGGTTCTTTTCCAATCTAATATAACTTAGTCTCTTATACACATTGCATGTATCTTGATTAAGATCTAACAAAGTCGATCGAGTCATATCAGATTAAGAAATAGAACTGGAGTTCTTATAAAAGTAAATATCGTAACTCAAGATAAGAACTTAAAATGCGATTTGATTTGGCCAAATTCAGAACCTTGAGTGATAACTATGCACAAAAGAACAAGAACTAAAATATAATATGATGGTTTTGAAGAAATAAGTGAGAAACGAGGCCAAGTATACGTGCTTAATCACAGAGGAAGTGGTTGTACTGCATTTATATTGAGAACTAAGAAAGGTGACAAATCGTACAAGATTAAATACTAATAACTGGGATCAAGTATCGCACAAGATTAGAAAGGAGTTCTCAACAAAGTATATCTAGAAACATAATAAGTTCTAATAACTCATGATAACAACGTAAAATGTGATTTAATTATGCTAGATGAAGAACCAAGAATCAGTTCAAATTGAAAAAGACTTTGTTCAAAAGATGTATACTAACCTTATTTGAAAAAGAACTGAGATATGAAGCCAATTACACGCCTTGTATAATGACAAAGGAAGAAGTGATAATCGTACAATACTGAGAACTAAGAAATGTGACTAATCGTGCTATACAATGAACAACAAAAGGAGACGTAACATATGCAATTCACAGAACAAAGAAAGGAGATTAGTCGTGTAGGGTTATGAAATATGAGAGGAGTTCCAATCATAGCACATTTGGAAAAAATATGAGATCAAATTTCACAAGGTAAGAACATAAATATGTTTTAATAAGAATGGATTAAGAACCATGTGCTCTATTCCTTGAAGATTTAGAACTAATACATCATGTAATAGAATTTGTTCTCCTTTAGCGATTCATAGAAATTGATTAACTGTTCTATGAATCGTAAAAGGAGAACACATGATAAAATATTAGGGAGATAATTAAGAAACTAGAAAGGTGATCTAATTGACATACATGTCGAAAAGATAAGAATATCTAATAACGGATGATAAGCCCATAATACGTGATTTAGTTAGACTAGATTGAGAACCATGTGTGAGACCTGTGCACAAAAGATTTAGATCAAATGAATGATCTAATCGTATTCGAAAGAGAACGGAGGCAACTATATTAGCTTAATAACTAAGGAAGAAGTGTAATCGTAAGATATTGAGAACTAAGAAAGTCGACTAATCGTAATATATTGTGAGTCGCAAAAAGAGATACAATCAAAAGGAGAAGTAGTTGTATTAGATTTAAAAAGAACCAAGAGCGGGTCGTATTCATTAATGAATTAGATAATTAACAGATTATCTAATCGTATAAGAAAAAGAACTGAGAAATGAGGCCTATTAATTATGCCTGCACAATGATTAAGGAAGAAATTGTAATAGTACGATATTGAGAAGAAAGAAAGGGTCTAATCGTACTATATTATGACACAGTAAAGGAGATCTGGTCGTACAGGATTAAGATCTAACAAAGTCGATCGAGTCATATCAGATTAAGAAATAGAACTGGAGTTCTTATAAAAGTAAATATCGTAACTCAAGATAAGAACTTAAAATGCGATTTGATTTGGCCAAATTTAGAACCTTGAGTGATAACTATGCACAAAAGAACAAGAACCAAAATATAATATTTTGGTTTTGAAGCTATAACTGTCTCTTATACACATCTAGACGTGCTTAATCACGGTGGAAGTGGTTGTACTCAAATGCATATTTCATCTGTCTCTTATACACATCTAGATGTGTATAAGAGACAGGTTAAGCGAACATCTAGATGTTTATAATAGACAGGAACCCTACACGAGATCAAATTTCACAAGGTAAGACATAAATATGTTTTAATAAGAATGGATTAAGAACCATGTGCTCTATTCCTTGAAGATTTAGAACTAATACATCATCTAATAGAATTTGCAAATGAATAGAGTCGCAACATCTTCCTAGAAATGAGGCCGATCAAACTTGCTTTACGAGTAAGGAAGATGTTGCGATCGTTCGATATTGAGAGCCAAGAAATTGACTAACTGTTCTATGAATCGTAAAAGGAGAACACATGATAAAATATTAGGAGATAATTAAGAAACTAGAAAGGTGATCTAATTGACATACATGTCGAAAAGATAAGAATATCTAATAACGGATGATAAGCCCCTAATACGTGATTTAGTTAGACTAGATTGAGAACCATGTGTGGGACCTATGTCAAAAGATTTAGATCAAATGAATGATCTAATCGTATTCGAAAGAGAACGGAGGCAACTATATTAGCTTAATAACTAAGGAAGAAGTGTAATCGTAAGATATTGAGAACTAAGAAAGTCGACTAATCGTAATATATTGTGAGTCGCAAAAGGAGATACAATCAAAAGGAGAAGTAGTCGTATTAGATTTAAAAAGAACCAAGAGCGGGTCGTATTCATTAAAGTTTTATTAGTAAGACATTTCTCTAGTTCTCAGTATTGTACGATTATCACTTCTTCCTTCTTCATTATACCCGTACTGTTACAATTAATGGGCTTCATTAATCATAGTTCTTTTTCAATTAAGATTAGATATCTGTCTCTTATACACATCTAGATGACACAGTAAAGGAGATCTGGTCGTACAGGATTAAGATCTAACAAAGTCGATCGAGTCATATCAGATTAAGAAATAGAACTGGAGTTCTTATAAAAGTAAATATCGTAACTCAAGATAAGAACTTAAAATGCGATTTGATTTGGCCAAATTCAGAACCTTGAGTGATAACTATGCACAAAAGAACAAGAACTAAAATATAATATGATGGTTTTGAAGAAATAAGTGAGTAAATGAGGCCAAGTATACGTGCTTAATCACAGTAGATGTGTATAAGAGACAGATATTGAGAACTAAGAAAGGTGACAAATCGTACAAGATTAAATACTAATAACTGGGATCAAGTCGCACAAGATTAGAAAGGAGTTCTCAACAAGAGTATATCTAGAAACATAATAAGTTCTAATAACTCATGATAACAACGTAAAATGTGATTTAATTATGCTAGATGAAGAACCAAGAATCAGTTCAAATTGAAAAAGACTTCGTACAAAAGATGATTATCTAACCTTATTTGAAAAAGAACTGAGATATGAAGCCAATTACACGCCTTGTATAATGACAAAGGAAGAAGTGATAATCGTACAATACTGAGAACTAAGAAATGTGACTAATCGTGCTATACAATGAACAACAAAAGGAGACGTAACATATGCAATTCACAACAAAGAAAGGAGATTAGTCGTGTAGGGTTATGAAATATGAGAGGAGTTCCAATCATAGCACATTTGGAAAAAATATGAGATCAAATTTCACAAGGTAAGAACATAAATATGTTTTAATAAGAATGGATTAAGAACCATGTGCTCTATTCCTTGAAGATTTAGAACTAATACATCATCTAATAGAATTTGCAAATGAATAGAGAAATGAGGCCTCTTAATCGATCAAACTTGCTTTACGAGTAAGGAAGATGTTGCGATCGTTCGATATTGAGAGCCAAGAAATTGATTAACTGTTCTATGAATCGTAAAAGGAGAACACATGATAAAATATTAGGGAGATAATTAAGAAACTAGAAAGGTGATCTAATTGACATACATGTCGAAAAGATAAGAATATCTAATAACGGATGATAAGCCCATAATACGTGATTTAGTTAGACTAGATTGAGAACCATGTGTGAGACCTGTGCACAAAAGATTTAGATCAAATGAATGATCTAATCGTATTCGAAAGAGAACGGAGGCAACTATATTAGCTTAATAACTAAGGAAGAAGTGCTAATCGTAAGATATTGAGAACTAAGAAAGTCGACTAATCGTAATATATTGTGAGTCGCAAAAAGAGATACAATCAAAAGGAGAAGTAGTTGTATTAGATTTAAAAAGAACCAAGAGCGGGTCGTATTCATTAAAGATTTATAATTAACAGATTATCTAATCGTCATAAGAAAAATAGACTAATGAGGTGTATTAGTCTCTTATGCACATTTAGATAAGGAAGAAATTGTCATAGTATAGCATAATTAGATCACATTTCTTGGGTCTAATCGTATTATACAATTTCTTACTTAGTCATTTCTAGATGTTCGTTTGATTAGATCTAACTTTCCTGTTTTGTCATATCAGATCTAGAAATAGAACTGGGGTTCTTATAAAAGTAAATATTATAACTCAAGATAAGAACTTATTAATGCGATTTGATTTTAATTAAATTCAGAACCTTGAGTGATAACTATGCACAAAAGAACAAGAACTAAAATATAATATGATGGTTTTGAAGAAATAAGTGAGAAATGAGGCCAAGTATACGTGCTTAATCACAGTGGAAGTGGTTGTACTACGATATTGAGAACTTGCAAAGGTTACATCTCCTACAAGATTAAATACATAATTACTGTCTCTTAGTCACACAAGATTAGAAAGGAGTTCTCAACAAAGTATATCTAGAAACATAACTCTAAGTTCTAATAACTCCTCCTAACAATGTAAAATGTGATTTAATTATGCTAGATCAATTCAATCTTCAGTTCAAATTGTAAAAAGTCTTTATACAATCTAGATGATTGTCTAACACTTATTTGAAAAAGTCTTTAAGAATCTAGATGTGTATTCCCTTGTCATTATACAAGGCGTGTAATTGATCGTTCAATACTGAGAACTAAGAAATGTGACTAATCGTGCTATACAATGAACATCAAAAGGAGACGTAACATATAGATAATCTGTTAATTTATAAAAAGGAGATTAGTCGTGTAGACTTATGAAATATTAGATCTAGTTACAATCATAGCACATTTGGAAAAAATATGAGATCAAATTTCACAAGGTAAGAACATAAATATGTTTTAATAAGAATAGATTAAGAACCATGTGCTCTATTCCTTGAAGATTTAGAACTAATACATCATCTAATAGAATTTGCAAATGAATAGAGAAATGAGGCCGATCAAACTTGCTTTACACACGAGTAAGGAAGATGTTGCGATCGTTCGATATTGAGAGCCAAGAAATCCTACAATTTTACTGAATCTTAAAAGGAGAACACATGATAAAATATTAGGGAGATAATTAAGAAACTAGAAAGGTGATCTAATTGACATACATGTCGAAAAGATAAGAATATCTAATAACGGATGATAAGCCCCTAATACGTGATTTAGTTAGACTAGATTGAGAACCATGTGTGGGACCTGTGCACAAAAGATTTAGATCAAATGAATGATCTAATCGTATTCGAAAGAGAACGGAGGCAACTATATTAGCTTAATAACTAAGGAAGAAGTGTAATCGTAAGATATTGAGAACTAAGAAAGTCGACTAATCGTAATATATTGTGAGTCCGCAAAAGGAGATACAATCAAAAGGAGAAGTAGTTGTATTAGATTTAAAAAGAACCAAGAGCGGGTCGTATTCATTAAAGATTTATAATTAACAGATTATCTAATCGTATAAGAAAAAGAACTGAGAAATGGAGGCCTATTAATTATGCCTGCACAATGATTAAGGAAGAAATTGTAGTAGTACGATATTGAGAAGAAAGAAAGGGTCTAATCGTACTATATTATGACACAGTAAAGGAGATCTGGTCGTACAGGATTAAGATCTAACAAAGTCGATCGAGTCATATCAGATTAAGAAATAGAACATGATAAAAACGTAGAATTTGATTTAATTATGCTTGATTAAGAACCGGGAATCAGTTCAAATTGAAAAAGAGTTTGAGCAAAAGATGATTATCTAACCTTATTGTAAAAGAACGGATTCCTGAAACCAATTACACCTTGTATAATGACAAAGGAAGAAGTGAAAATCGTACAATATTGAGAACTAAGAAATGCAACTAATCGAGCTGTACAATGTACAACTAAAGGAGACATAACATATGCAATTCACATGACAAAGAAAGGAGATTAGTCGTGTAAGATTATGAAATATGAGTGGAGTTCCAATCATAGCACATTTGGAAAAGATATGAGATCAAATTTCACAAGGTAAGAACATAAATATGTTTTAATAAGAATGGATTAAGAACCATGCGCTGGACCTATTCCTTGAAGATTTAGAACTAATACATCATCTATGCATTTGCAAAAGAATAGAGAAATGAGGCCGGTCAAACTTGCTTTACGAGTAAGGATGAAGTTGCTTAGATCGTTCGATATTGAAGTCCAAAAATTGATAAGCTATTTCTGTCTCTTATACACATCTAGATGTGATATATTAGGGAGATAATTAAGAAACTAGAAAGGTGATCTAGATCAACATACACGTTGAAAAGATAAGAATATCTAATAACGGATGATAAGCCCCTAATACGTGACTTAGTTAGACTAGATTGAGAACCATGTGTGGGACCTATGCCCAAAATATTTAGATCAAATGAATGATCTAATCGCATTCGAGTGAGAACGGAGGCAACTATATTAGCTTAATAACTAAAGGAAGAAGTGTAATCGTATGATATTGAGAACTAAGAAAGTCGACTAATCGTAATATATTGTGAGTCACAAAAGAAGATACAATCAAAAGGAGAAGTAGTCGTATTAGATTTAAAAAGAACCAAGAGCGGGTCGTATTCATTAAAGATTTATAATTAACAGATTATCTAATCGTATAAGAAAAAGAACTGAGAAATGAGGCCTATTCCCATAGAATTATGCCGCACAATGATTAAGAAAGAAATTGTAATTGTACGATATTGAGAAGAAAGAATGGGTCTCATCGTACACTATTATGACACAGTAAAAGAGATCTAATTATACAGGATTAAAACTAACAAAGTAGATCGAGTCATATCAGATTATTGTATAGCACCTGTTCTTATAAATCTTAAATGTGTAACTCAAGATAAGAACTGTAAAATGCGATTTGATTTGGCCAAATTAAGAACCATGAGTGATAACTTCTGCATAATAGAATAAGAACTAAAATATAATATGATGGTTTTGAAGAAATAAGTGAGAAATGAGGCCAACTATGCGTGCTTAATCACAGTGGAAGGAGTTGTACTCGTAGATATTGAGAACTAAGAAAGGTTACAAATCGTACAAGATTAAATACTAATAACTGGGATCAAGTCGCATAAGATTAAGAAACAAGAAAAGAGTTCTCAACAAAGTACATCTAGAAACATAATAAGTTCTAATAACTCACTGATGACAACGTAAAATGTGATTTAATCTCAATATCGAAGTTTGATCGGAATCAGTTCAAATTGAAAAGAGTTTGAACAAAAGATGATTATCTAACCTTATTTGAAAAAGAACGGAGAAATGAAGCCAATTACACCTTGTATAATGACAAAGGGAGAAGTGATAATCGTACAATATTGAGAACTAAGAAATGTGACTAATCGAGCTATAAAATGAACAACAAAAGGAGACATAACATATGCAATTCACAGAACAAAGAAAGGAGATTAGTCGTGTAAGATTATGAAATATGAGAGGAGTTCCAATCATAGCACATTTGGAAAATATATGAGATCATATTTCACAAGGTAAGAACATAAATATGTTTTAATAAGAATGGATTAAGAACCATGCGCTCGACCTATTCCCTGAAGATTTAGAACTAATACATCATCTAATAGCATTTGCAAAAGAATTGAGAAAAGAGGCCGATCAAACTTGCTTTACGAGTAAGGAAGAAGTTGCGATCGTTCGATATTGAAAGCCAAGAAATTGACTAACTATTTCTGTGTTATGAATCGCAAAAGGAGAACACGTGATAAAATATTAGGGAGATAATTAAGAAACTAGAAAGGTGATCTAATACACATACGTGTTGAAAAGATAAGAATATCTAATAACGGATGATTAGCCCCTAATACGTGACTTAGTTAGTCTAGATTGAGAACCATGTGTGGGACCTGTTTTACGATTTACATCAAATGAATGATGTAATTGCACTCGAAAGAGAACGGAGGCAACTATATTAGCTTAATAACTAAGGAAGAAGTGTAATCGAAAGATATTGAGAACTAAGAAAGTCGACTAATCCTAATATATTGTGAGTCGCAAAAGGAGAAACAATCAAAAGGAGAAGTAGTCGTATAAGATTTCAAAAGAACCAAGAGCGGGTCGTAGTCATTAAAGATTTATAATTGAGAGTTAGCTAATCGTATAAGAATAAGAACTGAGAAATGAGGCCTATTAATTATTGCCTGCACAAGGATCAAGGAAGAAATTGTAATAGTACGATATTGAGAAGAAAGAAAGGGTCTAATCATACTATATTATGTCACAGTAAAGGAGATCTAGTATGTGATTAAGAACTAACAAAGTCGATCGAGTCATATCAGATTAAGAAATAGAACAGGAGTTCTTATAAAAGTAAATCTTGTAACTCAAGATAAGAACTTAAAATGCGATTTGATTTGGCCAAATTAAGAACCATGAGTGATAACTATGCATAAAAGAATAAGAACTAAAATATAATATGATGGATTTGAAGAAGTAAGCGAGAAATGAGGCCAAGTATACGGGCTTAATCACAGTGGAAAGAGTTGTACTCGTACGATATTGAGAACTACGAAAGGGGACAAATTGTACAAGATTAAATACTAATAACTGGGATCAAGTCCCATAAGATTAAGAAACAAGAAAGGAGTTCTCAACAAAGTACATCTAGAAACATAATAAGTTCTAACAACTCATGATAACAATACGTAAAATTTGATTTAATTATGGTAGATTAAGAACCAAGAATCAGTTCAAATTGAAAAAGACATTGAACAAAAGATGATTGTCTAACTTTATTTGAAAAAGAACTGAGAAATGAAGCCAATTCAACCTTGTATAATGACAAAGGGAGAAGTGATAATCGTACAATATTGAGAACTAAGAAATGAAACTTATCGAGCTATACAATGAACAACAAAAGGAGACATAACATATGCAATTCACAGAACAAAGAAAGGAGATTAGTCGTGTAAGATTGTGAAATATGAGGGAAGTTCCAATCATAGTACATTTGGAAAAGATATGAGATCAAATTTCACAAGGTAAGAACATAAATATGTTTTAATAAGAATGGATTAAGAACCATGCACTGGACCTATTCCTTGAAGATTTAGAACTAATACATCATCTATGTATTTGCAAATGAATAGAGAAATGAGGCCGATCAAACTTGCTTTACGAGTAAAAAAAAAGTTGCGATCATTCGATATTCCACTTGCAAGCCAAGAAATTGACTAACTGTTCTATGTATGAATCGCAAAGGGAGAACACATGATAAAATATTAGGGAGATAATTAAGAAACTAGAAAGGTGATCTAATCGACATACATGTTGAAAAGATAAGAACATCTAATAACGGATGATTAGCCCCTAATACGTGACTTAGTTAGACAAGATTGAGAACCATGTGTGGGACCTGTGCTCAAAAGATTTAGATCAAATGAATGATCTAATCGCACTCGAAACAGAACGGAGGCAACTATATTAGCTCAATGACTAAGGAAGAAGTGTAATCGTAAGATATTGAGTACTAAGAAAGTCGTATGCATTAAAGATTTATAATTAAGGGGATTAGTCGTGTAAGATTATGATATATGAGAGGAGTTCCAATCATAGCACATTTGGAAAAGATATGGGATCGAATTTCACAAGGTAAGAACATAAATATGTTTTAATAATAATGGATTAAGAACCATTCGCTGGACCAATTCCTTGCAAGATTTAGAACTAATACATCATCTAATAGCATTTGCAAAAGAATAGAGAAATGAGGCCGATCAAACTTGCTTTACGAGTAAGAAAGAAGTCGCAATCGTTCGATATTGAGATCCAAGAAATTGACTAACTGTTCTATGTTATAAATCGCAAAAGGATAACACATGATAAAATATTAGGGAGATAATTAAGAAACTAGAAAGGTGATCTAATCGACATACATGTTGAAAAGATAAGAATATCTAATAACGGATGATAAGCCCCTAACACGTGACTTAGTTAGACTAGATTGAGAACCACGTGTGGGACCTGTGCACAAAAGATTTAGATCAAATGAATGATCTAATCGCATTCGAAAGAGAACGGAGGCAACTATATTAGCTTAATAACTAAGGAAGAAGTGTAATCCTAAGATATTGAGAACTAAGAAAGTCGACTAATCGTAATATATTGTGAGTCGCAAAAGGAGATACAATCAAAAGAAGAAGTAGTCGTATTAGATGTTTCTTAATTATTTAAAAAGAACCAAGAGCGGGTCGTATTCAATAAAGATTTATAATTAAGAGTTAGCTAATCGTATAAGAAATAGAACTGAGAATTGAGGCCCATTAATTTATTGAGAACTAAGAAAGGTGACAAATCGTACAAGATTAAATACTAATAACTGGGATCAAGTCCCATAAGATTAAGAAACAAGGAAGGAGTTCTCAACAAAGTACATCTAGAAACATAATAAGTTCTAATAATTCATGATGACAACGTAAAATGTGTTTTAATCACGCTAGATTAAGAACCAAGAATCTTTTCAAATTGAAAAAGAGTTTGAACAAAAGATGATTATCTAACCTTATTTGAAAAAGAACGGAGAAATGAAGCCAATTACACATTGTATGATGACAAAGGGAGAAGTGATATAATCGTACAATCTTGAGAACTAAGAATTACAACTAATCGAGCTATACAATGAACAACAAAAGGAGACATAACATATGCAATTCACAGAACAAAGAAAGGAGAATTCCATTAGTCGTGTAAGATTATGAAATATGAGAGGAGTTCCAATCATAGCACATTTGGAAAAAATATGAGATCAAATTTCACAAGGTAAGAACATAAATATGTTTTAATAAGAATGGATTAAGAACCATGTGCTCTATTCCTTGAAGATTTAGAACTAATACATCATCTATGTATTTGCAAATGAATAGAGAAATGAGGCCGATCAAACTTGCTTTACGAGTAAAAAAAAAGTTGCGATCATTCGATATTGCAAGCCAAGAAATTGACTAACTGTTCTATGTATGAATCGCAAAAGGAGAACACATGATAAAATATTAGGGAGATAATTAAGAAACTAGAAAGGTGATCTAATCGACATACCTGTTGAAAAGATAAGAACATCTAATAACGGATGATTAGCCCCTAATACGTGACTTAGTTAGACAAGATTGAGAACCATGTGTGGGACCTGTGCACAAAAATTTAGATCAAATGAATGATCTAATCGCACTCGAAACAGAACGGAGGCTTCAACTATATTAGCTTAATGACTAAGGAAGAAGTGTAATCGTAAGATATTGAGTACTAAGAAAGTCGTATGCATTAAAGATTTATAATTAAGGGGATTAGTCGTGTAAGATTATGATATATGAGAGGAGTTCCAATCATAGCACATTTGGAAAAGATATGGGATCGAATTTCACAAGGTAAGAACATAAATATGTTTTAATAATAATGGATTAAGAACCATTCGCTGGACCAATTCCTTGAAGATTTAGAACTAATACATCATCTAATAGCATTTGCAAAAGAATAGAGAAATGAGGCCGATCAAACTTGCTTTACGAGTAAGAAAGAAGTCGCAATCATTCGATATTGAGATCCAAGAAATTGACTAACTGTTCTATGTTATAAATCTTAAGGGACTTGATAAGTTATTAGGTATTTAATTTGTTCAACTAGAAAGGTTTCTAATCGACATACATGTTCTTAAAGATAAGAATATCTAATAACGGATTTGTAAGTTGTTGAGAACTCCTTCCTTGTTCTTGACTTATTAGACTAGATTGAGAACCACGTATGGGAATCTTGCACAAAAGATTTAGATCAAATGAATGATCTAATCGCATTCGAAAGAGAACGGAGGCAACTATATTAGTTTAATAACTAAGGAAGAAGTGTAATCCTAAGATATTGAGAACTAAGAAAGTCGACTAATCGTAATATATTGTGAGTCGCAAAAGGAGATACAATCAAAAGAAGAAGTAGTCGTATTAGATTTAAAAAGAACCAAGAGCGGGTCGATTCAATAAAGATTTATAATTAAGAGTTAGCTAATCGTATAAGAAATAGAACTGAGAATTGAGGCCCATTAATTTATTGAGAACTAAGAAAGGTGACAAATCTCACAAGATTAAATACTAATAACTGGGATCAAGTCCCATAAGATTAAGAAACAAGAAAGGAGTTCTCAACAAAGTACATCTAGAAACATAATAAGTTCTAATAATTCATGATGACAACGTAAAATGTGTTTTAATCGTACGCTACGCTAGATTAAGAACCAAGAATCAGTTCAAATTGAAAAAGAGTTTGAACAAAAGATGATTATCTAACCTTATTTGAAAAAGAACGGAGAAATGAAGCCAATTACACATTGTATGATGACAAAGGGAGAAGTGATATAATCGTACAATCTTGAGAACTAAGAATTACAACTAATCGAGCTATACAATGAACAACAAAAGGAGACATAACATATGCAATTCACAGAACAAAGAAAGGAGATTAGTCGTGTAAGATTATGAAATATGAGAGGAGTTCCAATCATAGCACATTCGAAAAAGATATGAGATCAAATTATGAAATATGAGAGGAGTTCCAATCATAGCACATTCGAAAAAGATATGAGATCAAATTTCACAAGGTAAGAACATAAATATGTTTTTAAAAGAATGGATTAAGAACCATGTGCTGGACCTATTCCTTGAAGATTTAGAACTAATTCGTCATCTAATAGCATTTGCAAAAGAATAGAGAAATGAGGCCGATTTCAAACTTGCTTTACGAGTAAGGAAGAAGTTGTGATCGTTCGATATTGAGAGCCAAGAAATTGACTAACTATTCTGTGTTATGAATCGCAAAAGGAGAACACAAGATAAAATATTAGGGAGATAATTAAGAAACTAGAAAGGTGATATACTCGACATAATGTTGAAAAGATAAGAATATCTAATAACGGATGATTAGCCCCTAATACGTGACTTAGTTAGACTAGATTGAGAACCATGTGTGGGACCTGTGCACAAAAGATTTAGATCAAATGAATGATCTAATCGCATTTGAAAGAGAACGGAGGCAACTATATTAGCTTAATAACTAAGGAAGAAGTGTAATCGTAAGATATTGAGAACTAAGAAAGTCGACTAATCGTAATATATTGTGAGTCGCAAAAGGAGATGCAATCAAAAGGAGAAGTAGTCGTATTAGAATTCAAAAGTACCAAGGGTGATTCGTATTCATTAAAGATTTATAATTAAGAGTTAGTTATTCGTATAACCGAAAAAGAACTGAGAATTGATCTTATGCGACTTGATCCCTGTTATTAGTATTTAATCTTGTACGATTTGTCACCTTTCTTAGTTCTCAATATCGTACGAGTACAACCACTTCCACTGTGATTAAGCACGTATACTTGGCCTCATTTCTCACTTATTTCTTCAAGACAATCATATTATATTTTAGTTCTTATTCTATTATGCATAGTTATCACTCATGGTTCTTAATTTGGCCAAATCAAATCGCATTTTAAGTTCTTATCTTGAGTTACGAGATTTACTTTTATAAGAACTCCTGTTCTATTTCTTAATTTGATATGACTCGATCTTCTTTGTTAGTCTTAATCCTGTACGATTAGATCACCTTTACTGTGTCATAAAAGTGTACGATTAGACCCTTTCTTTCTTCTCAATATAGTACTATTACAATTTCTTTCTTAATCATTGTGCATGCATAATTAATAGGCCTCATTTCTCAGTTCTTTTTCTCATACGATTAGATAATCTCTAACTTATAATAGTAACATTAATTATAAATTTTTAATGAATACGACCCACTTTTGGTTCTTTTTAAATCTAATACGACTACTTCTCCTTTTAATTGTATCTCCTGTTGCGACTCACAATATATTACGATTAGTCGACTTTCTTAGTTCTCAATATCTTACGATTACACTTCTTCCTTAGTTATTAAGCTAATATAGTTGCCTCCGTTCTCTTTCGAGTGTGATTAGATCATTCATTTGATCTAAATCTTTTGTGCACAGGTCCCACACATGGTTCTCAATCTAGTCTAACTAAGTCACGTAATAGGGGCTAATCATCCGTTATTAGATATTCTTATCTTTTCACCATGTATATCGATTAGATCACCTTTCTAGTTTCTTAATTATCTCCCTAATATTGTATAATGTGTTCTCCTTTTGCGATTCATAACATAGAACAGTTAGTCAATTTCTTGGATCTCAATATCGAACGATCGCGACTTCTTCCTTACTCGTAAAGCAAGTTTGATCGGCCTCATTTCTGCTATTATTCTTTTGCAAATGCTATTAGATGATGTATTAGTTCTAAATTTTCAAGGAATATGTCCAGCGCATGGTTCTTAATCCATTATTATTAAAACATATTTATCTTCTTACCTTGTGAAATTTGATCCCATATCTTTTCCAAATGTGCTATGATTGGAACTCCTCTCATATTTCATAATCTTACACGACTAATCTCCTTTCTTTGTTCTGGGAATTGCATATGTTATGTCTCCTTTTGTTGTTCATTGTATAGCTCGATTAGTCGCATAATCTTAGTTCTCAATATTGTACGATTATCACTTCTTCCTTTGTCATTATACAAGGTTTAATTGGCTTAATTTCTCAGTTCTTTTTCAAATAAGGTTAGATAATCATCTTTTGTTCAAAGTCTTTTTCAATTTGGACTGATTCTTAGTTCTTAATCTAGAATAATTAAATCACATTTTATGTTGTTATCATGAGTTCTTTGAACTTATTATGTTTCTAGATGTACTTTGTTGAGACAACTCACTCATTTCTTGTTTCTTAATCTTATGGGACTTGATCCCAGTTATTAGTATTTAATCTTGTACGATTTGTCCCCTTTCTTAGTTATCAATATCGTACGAGTACAACTTCTTCCACTGTGATTAAGCACGTATACTTAGCCTCATTTCTCACTTATTTCTTCAAAACCATCATATTATATTTTAGATCTTATTCTTTTATGCATAGTTATCACTCATGGTTCTTAATTTGGCCAAATCAAATCGCATTTTAAATTCTTATCTTGAGTTACGAGATTTACTTTTATAAGAACTCCTGTTCTATTTCTTAATCTGATATGTCTCGATCTTCTTTTTTTAGTTCTTAATCCTGTACGATTAGATCTCCTTTACTGTGTGATAATAGAGTACGATTGGACCCTTTCTTTCTTCTCAATATCGTACTATTACAATTTCTTTCTTAATCATTGTCCTGGCATAATTAATAGGCCTCAATTCTCAGTTTTTTTTCTTATACGATTAGATAATCGTATTTCTCTTAATTATAAATCTTTAATGAATACAACCCGCTCTTGGTTCTTTTTAAATCTAATACGACTACTTCTCCTTTATTAGTTCTCAATCTTGTTTGATTGTTGTATCTCCTTTTGCGACTCACAATATATTACGATTAGTCGACTTTCTTAGTTATCAATATCTTACGATTACACTTCTTCCTTAGTTATAAAGCTAATGTGGTTGCCTCCGTTCTCTTTCGAATGCGATTAGATCATTCATTTGATCTAAATCTTTTGTGCACAGGTCCCACACGTGGTTCTCAATCTAGTCTAACTAAGTCACGTATTAGGGGCTTATCATCCGTTATTAGATATTCTTATCTTTTCAACATGTATGTCGATTAGATCACCTTTCTAGTTTTTCTTAGTTATCTCCCTAATATTTTATCATGTGTTCTCCTTTTGCGATTCATAACACAGAATAGTTAGTCAATTTCTTGGCTCTCAATATCGAACGATCGCAACTTCTTCCTTACTCGTAGTTAAAGCAAGTTTGATCGGCCTCATTTCTCTATTCTTTTGCAAATGCTATTAGATGATGTATTAGTCCTAAATCTTGAAGGAATAGGTCCAGCGCATGGTTCTTAATCCATTCTTATTAATACATATTTATGTTCTTACCTTGTGAAATTTGATCTCATATGTTTTCCAAATGTGCTATGATTGGAACTCCTCTCATATTTCATAATCTTACACAACTAATCTCCTTTGTTTGTTCTGTGAATTGCATATGTTATGTCTCCTTTTGTTGTTCATTGTATAGCTCGATTAGTCGCATTTCTTAGTTCTCAATATTGCACGATTATCACTTCTCCCTTTGTCATTATACAAGGTGAATTGGCTTCATTTCTCCGTTCTTTTTCAAATAAGGTTAGATAATATCTTTTGTTCAAACTCTTTTTCAATTTGAACTGATTCTTGGTTCTTAATCTAGCGTAATTAAATCACATTTTACGTTGTCATCATGAGTTATTAGAACTTATTGTGTATTCTACATGTACTTTGTTGAGAACTCCTTTCTTGTTATACTTGGCCTCATTTCTCGCTTATTTCTTCAAAACCATCATATTATATTTTAGTTCTTATTCTATTATGCATAAGTTATCACTCATGGTTCTGAATTTGGCCAAATCAAATCGCATTTTAAGTTCTTATCTTGATTTACAAGATTTACTTTTATAAGAACTCCTGTTCTATTTCTTAATCTGAAATGACTCGATCTACTTTGTTAGTCCTTAATCCTGTACGATTAGATCTCCTTTACTGTCTCATAATATAGTACGATTGACCCTTTCTTTCTTCTCAATATCGTACTATTACAATTTCTTCCTTAATCATTGTGCAGGCATAATTAATAGGCCTCGTTTCTCAGTTCTTTTTCTTATACGACTAGATAATATCTTAATTATAAATCTTTCATGAATACGACCCGTTCTTGGTTCTTTTTAAATCTAATACGGCTACTTCTCCTTTATTAGTTCTCAATCTTTTTTTAATTGCTGTATCTCCTTTAGCGACTCACAATATATTACGATTAGTCAACTTTCTTAGTTCTCAATATCTCACGATTACACTTCTTCCTTAGTTATTAATCTCATATGGTAGCCTCCGTTCTCTTTCGAATACGATTAGATCATTCATTTGATCTAAATCTTTTCTGCACAGGTCCCACACATGGTTCTCAATCTAGTCTAACTAAGTCACGTATTAGGGCTTATCATCCGTTATTAGATATTCTTATGTTTTCAACATGTATGTCGATTAGATCACCTTTCTAGTTTCTTAATTATCTCCCTAATATTTTATCACTTGTTATCCTTTTGCGATTCATAACATTGAACAGTTAGTCAATTTCTTGGCTCTCAATATCGAACGATAGCAACTTCTTCCTCACTAGTAAAGCAAGTTTGATCGGCCTCATTTCTCTATTCTTTTGCAAATGCTATTAGATGATATATTGGTTCAAAATTTTCAAGGAATAGGTCCAGCGCATGGCCATAATATTCTTAATCCATTCTTATTAAAACATATTTATGTTCTTACCTTGTGAAATTTGATCTCATATCTTTTCCAAATGTACTATGATTGGAACTACTCTCGTATTTCATAATCTTACACGACCAATCTCCTTTCTTTGTTCTGTGAATTGCATATGTTATGTCTCCTTTTTTGTTGATTGTGTAGCACGATTAGTCGCATTTCTTAGATCTCAATATTGTACAATTATCATTTCTTCCTTTGTCATTATGCAAGGTGTGTAATTGGCTTCATTTCTCAGTTCTTTTTCAAATAAGGTTAGATAATCATCTTTTGTTCAAAGTCTTTTTCAATTTGAACTGATTCTTGGTTCTTAATCTAGCATAATTAAATCACATTTTACGTTGTTATCATGAGTTATTAGAACTTATTATGTTTCTACATGTACTTTGTTGAAAACTCCTTTGTTGTTTCTTAATCTTATGCGACTTGATCACAGTTATTAGTATTTAATCTTGTACGATTTGTCCCCTTTCTGAGTTCTCAACATCGTACGAGTACAACTCCTTCCACTGTGATTAAGCACGTATACTTGGCCTCATTTCTCACTTATTTCTTCAAAGCCATCATATTATATTTTAGTTCTTATTCTTTTATGCATAGTTATCACTCATGGTTCTTAATTTGGCCAAATCAAATCGCATTTTAAGTTCTTATCTTGAGTTACGAGATTTACTTTTATAAGAATTCCTGTTCTATTTCTTAATCTGAAATGACTCGGTCTACTTTGTTAGTATTAATGCTAACAATTAAGGATCTCAGATGTGTCATAATATAGTACGATTAGACCCTTTCTTTCTTCTGAATATCGTACTATTACAATTTCTTCCTTAATCATTCTGCAGGCATAATTACTAGGCCTCAATTCTTAGTTCTTTTTCTTAGACAATTAGCTAACTCTTAATTATAAATATTTAATGAATACGACCCGCTCTTGGTTAATTTTAAATCTAATACTACTACTTCTCCTAGATTTGATTGGATCCCTTTTGCGACTCCCAATATATTACGATTAGTCGACTTTCTTAGTTCTCAATATCTTACGATTACACTTCTTCCTTAGTTATTAAGCTAATATAGTTGCCTCCGTTCTCTTTCAAATGCGATTGGATCATTCATTTAATCTAAATCTTTTGTGCACAGGTCCCACACATGGTTCTCAATCTAGTCTAACTAAGTCATGTATTAGGGGCTTATCATCCGTTATTAGATATTCTTGAACAAGAAAAGGAGACATAGCATATGCAATTCAGAACAAAGAAATGAGATTAGTCGTTTGAGATTATGAAATACGAGAGGAGTTCCAATCATAGCACATTTGGAAAAGATATGAGATCAGATTTCACAACGTAAGAACATAAATATGTTTTAATAAGAATGGATTAAGAACCATGCGGCTGGACCTATTCTTTGAAGATTTAGAACTAATACATCATCTAATAGCATTTGCAATACAAAGGGAGAAGTGATAATCTTTGTACAATATTGAGAACTAAGAAATGCGACTAATCGAGGTATACAATGAACAACAAAAGGAGACATAACATATGCAATTCACAGAACAAACAAAGGAGATTAGTCGTGTAAGATTATGAAATATGAGAGGAGTTCTCAACAAAGTACGTGTCGCATTTCTTAGTTCTCAATGTTGTACGATTATCACATCTTCCACTGTCATTATACAAGGTGTAATTGGCTTCATTTCTCAGTTCTTTTTCAAATAAGGTTAGATAATCATCTTTTATTCAAAGTCTTTTTCAATTTGAACTGATTCTTGGTTCTTAATCTAGCATTATTAAATCACATTTTACGTTGTTATCATGAGTTATTAGAACTTATTGTGTTTCTACATGTACTTTGTTGAGAACTCCTTTCTTGTTTCTTAATCTTGTGCAACTTGATCCCAGTTATTAGTATTTAATCTTGTACGATTTGTCCCCTTTCTCAGTTCTGAATATTGTACGAGTACAACTCCTTCCACTCGTGATTAAGCACGTATACTTGGCCACATTTCTCACTTATTTCTTCAAAACCATCATATTATATTTTAGTTCTTATTCTTTTATGCATAGTTATCACTCCTGGTTCTTAATTTGGCCAAATCAAATCGCATTTTAGGTTCATAAATTGAGTTACGAGATTTACTTATATAAGAACTCCTGTTCTATTTCTTAATCTGATATGACTCGATCTACTTTGTAAGTTCTTAATCTTGTAGATTACATCTCCTTTACTGTGTCATAGTATAGTACGATTCGATCCTTTCTTTCTTCTCAATATCGTACTATTACAATTTCTTCCTTAATCGTTGTGCATAATTAATAGGCCTCATTTCTCGCTTCTTTTCTTATACGATTAGATAATCTCTTAATTATAAATCTTTAATGAATACGACCCGCTCTTGGTTCTTTTCAAATCTAATACGACAACTTCTCCTTTATTAGTTCTCAATCTTCTTTGATTGTTGTATCTCCTTTTGCGACTCTTACTACAATACAATATATTACGATTAGTCGACTTTCTTAGTTCTCAATATTTTACGATTACACTTCTTCCTTAGTTAATAAGCTAATATGGTTGCCTCAGTTCTCTTTCGAATGCGATTAGATCATTCATTTGATATAAATCTTTTCTACACAGGTCCCACACATGGTTCTCAATCTAGTCTAACTAAGTCACGTATTAGGGGCTTATCATCCGTTATTGGATATTCTTATCTTTTCAACATGGATGTCGATTAGATCACCTTTCTAGTTTCTTAATTATCTCCCTACTATTTTATCATGTGTTCTCCTTTTGCGATTCATAGAACAGTCAGTCAATTTCTTGGCTCTCAATATCGAACGATAGCAACTTCTTCCTCACTCGTAAAGCAAGTTTGATCGGCCTCATTTCTCTATTCTTTTGCAAATGCTATTAGATGATGTATTGGTTCTAAATCTTGAAGGAATAGGTCCAGCGCATGGTTCTTAATCCATTCTTATTAATACATATTTATGTCGAATCTCTTACCTTGTGAAATTTGATCTCATATCTTTTCCAAATGTACTATGATTGGAACTACTCTCGTATTTCATAATCTTACACGACTAATCTCCTTTCTTTGTTCTGTGAATTGCATATGTTATGTGTCCTTTTGTTGTTCATTGTATAGCTCGATTAGTCGCATTTCTTAGATCTCAATGTTGTACGATTATCACTTCTTCCTCTGTCATTGTACACGTTGTAATTGGCTTCATTTCTCAGTTTCTTTTTCAAATACGGTTACATAATGTCTTTTGTTCAAAGTCTTTTACAATTTGAACTAATTCTAAGTTCTTAATCTATTAGCATAATTAAATCACATTTTACGTTGTTATCATGAGTTATTAGAACTTATTGTGTTTCTACATGTACTTTGTTGAGAACTCCTTTCTTGTTTCTTAATCTTGTGCGACTTGATCCCAGTTATTAGTATTCAATCTTGTACGATTTGTCCCCTTTCTGAGTTATCAATATCGTATGAGTATCAACTCCTTCCACTGTGATTAAGCACGTGTACTTGGCCTCATTTCTCACTTATTTCTTCAAAACCATCATATTATATTTTAGTTCTTATTCTTTTATACATAGTTATCACTCATGGTTCATAATTTGGCCAAATCCAATCGCATTTTAAGTTCTTATCTTGAGTTACGAGATTTACTTTTATAAGAACTCCTGTTCAATTTTCTAAATCAGATATGACTCGATCTACTTTGTTAGTTCTTAATCCTGTACGATTAGATCTTCTTTACTGTATCACAATATAGTACGATTAGACCCTTTCTTTCTTCTCAATAACGAACTATGACAATTTCTTCCTTAATCATTTTGTAGGCATAATTAATAGGCCTCATTTCTCAGTTCTTTTTCTTATACGATTAGATAATCTCTTAATTATAAATCTTTAATGAATACGACCCGCTCTTGGTTCTGTTTAAATCTGATACGACTATTTCTCCTTTATTATTTCTCAATCTTGTTTGATTGTTCAAGAATCTCCTTTTGCGACTCACAATATATTACGATTAGTCGACTTTCTTATTTCTCAATATCTTACGATTACACTTCTTCTTTAGTTATTAAACTAATATGGTTGCCTCCGTTCTCTTTCGAATGCCACTAGATTAGCTTCATAGATGATTAAGAAACTAGAACAGGTGATCTTATTGTTACATGAAAAGATAATCTAGTCTAACAAAGTCACGTATTAGGGGCTTATCATCCGTTATTAGATATTCTTATCTTTTCAACATGTATGTCGATTAGATCACCTTTCTAGTTTCTTAATTATCTTCCTAATATTTTATCATGTCTTCTCCTTTTGCGATTCAAAACATAGAACAGTTAGTCAATTTCTTGGCTCTCAATATCGAACGATCGCAACTTCTTCCTTACTCGTAAAGCAAGTTTGATCGGCCTCATTTCTCTATTCTTTTGCAAATGCTATTAGATGATGTATTAGTTCTAAATCTTCAAGGAATAGGTCCAGCCGCATGGTTCTTTAATCGAATAAATGGCTTCATTTCTCAGTTCTTTTTCAAATAAGGTTAGATAGTCATCTTTTGTTCAAGCTCTTTTTCAATTTGAACTAATTCTTGGTTCTTAATCTAGCATAATTAAATAACATTTTACGTTGTTATCATGAGTTATTAGAACTTATTGTGTTTCTACATGCACTTTGTTGAGAACTCCTTTCTTGTTTCTTAATCTTATGCGACTTGATCCCAGTTATTAGTATTTAATCTTGTACGATTTGTCCCCTTTCTCAGTTCTCATTATCGTACGAGTACAACTCCTTCCACTGTGATTAAGCCGTATACTTGGCCTCATTTCTCACTTATTTCTTCAAAACCATCATATTATATTTTAGTTCTTATTCTTTTATGCATAGTTATCACTCATGGTTCTTAATTTGGCCAAATCAAATCGCATTTAAAATTCTTTTCTTGAGTTACGAGATTTACTTTTATAAGAACTCCTGTTCTATTTCTTAATCTGATATGACTCGATCTACTTTGTAAGTACTTAATCCTGTAGATTAGATCTCCTTTACTGTGTCATAATATAGTACGATTTGACCCTTTCTTTCTTCTCAATATCGTACTATTACAATTTCTTCCTTAATAATTGTGCAAGCATAATTAATAGGCCTCATTTCTCAGTTCTTTTTCTTATAAGATTAGATAATCTATTAATTATAAATCTTTAATAAATACGACCCGCTCTTGGTTCTTTTTAAATCTAATACGACTACTTCTCCTTTATTAGTCTGAGAGAAAGATAATCTCAATCTTGTTTGATTGATGTATCTCCTTTTGCGACTCATAATATATTACGATTAGTCGACTTTCTTAGTTCTCAATATCTTACGATTACACTTCTTCCTTAGTTATTAAGCTACTATGGTACCCTCCGTTCTCTTTCGAATGCGATTAGATCTTTCATTTGATCTAAATCTTTGGTGCACAGGACCCACACATGGTTCTCTATCTAGTCTAACCAAGTCACGTATTAGGGACTTATTATCCGTTATTACATATTCTTATTGTTTTAACATGTATGTCGATTAGATCACCTTTCTAGTTTCTTAATTATCTCCCTAATATTTTATTATGTGTTCTTCTTTTGCGATCATAGAACAGTTAGTCAATTTCTTGTCTCTCAATATTGAACGATCGCAACTTCTTCCTTACTCGTAAAGCAAGTTTGATCTGCCTCATTTCTCTATTCTTTTGCAAATGCTATTAGATGATGTATTAGTTCTAAATCTTCAAGGAATAGGTCTACAAAATCCAGCCGCATGGTTCTTAATCCATTCTTATTAAAACATATTTATGTTCTTACCTTGTGAAATTTGATCTCATATCTTTTCCAAATGTACTATGATTGGAACTCCTCTCGTATTTCATAATCCTACACGACCAATCTCCTTTCTTTGTTCTGTGAATAGCATATGTTATGTCTCCTTTTTTGTTCATTGTGTAGCACGATTAGTCGCATTTCTTAGTTCTCAATATTGTACGATTATCACTTCTTCCTTTGTCATTATACAAGGTGTGTAATTGGCTTCATTTCTCAGTTCTTTTTCAAATAAGGTAAGATAATGATCTTTTGTTCAAACTCTTTTTCAATTTGAACTGATTCTTGGTTCTTAATCTAGCATAATTAAATCACATTTTACGTTGTTATCATGAGTTATTAGACTACATGTACTTTGTTGAGAACTCCTTTCTTGTTTCTTAATCTTATGCTACTTGATCCCAGTTATTAGTATTTAATCTTGTACGATTTGTCCCCTATCTAATCGTATAAATATCGCATTTGACTACAACTCCTTCCACGTGATCCTGTATACTTTGCCTCATTTCTCACTTATTTATTCAAAACCATCATATTATATTTTAGTTCTTATTCTTTTATGCATAGTTATCACTCATGGTTCTTAATTTGGCCAAATCAAATCGCATTTTAAGTTCTTATCTTGAGTTACGTGATTTACTTTTATAAGAACTCCTGTTCTATTTCTTAATCTGATATGACTCGTTCTACATTGTTAGTTCTTAATCCTGTACGATTAGATCTCCTTTACTGTGTCAGAATATAGTACGATTAGACCCTTTTCTTACTTCTCAATATCGTACTATTACAATTTCTTCCTTAATCATTGTCCAGGCATAATTACTAGGCCTCATTTCTTAGTTCGTTTTCTAATACGATTAGATAATCTCTTAATTATAAATCTTTAATGAATACGACCCGCTTTTGGTTCTTTTTAAATCTAATACGACAACTTCTCCTTTATCAGTTCTCAATCTTGTTTGATTGTTGTATCTCCTTTTGCGACTCACAATATATTACGATTAGTCGACTTTCTTAGTTCTCAATATCTTACTATTACACTTCTTCCTTAGTTATAAAGCTAATGTGGTTGCCTCCGTTCTCTGTCGAATGCGATTAGATCATTCATTTGATCTAAATCTTTTGTGCACAGATCCCACACATGGTTCTCAATCTAGTCTAACTAAGTCACGTATTAGGGGCTTATCATCCGTTACTATATTCTTATCTTTTCAACATGTATATCGATTAGATCACCTTTCTAGTTTCTTAATTATCTCCATAATATTTTATCATGTGTTCACCTTTTGTGATTCATACGTAGAACAGTTAGTCAATTTCTTGGCTCTCAATATCGAACGATCGCAACTTCTTCCTTACTTGTAAAGCAAGTTTGATCGGCCTCATTTCTCTATTCTTTTGCAAATGCTATTAGATGATGTATTAGTTCTAAATATTCAAGGATACCAGAATAGGTCCAGCGCATGGTTCTTAATCCAATCTTATTAAAACACATTTTTGTTCTTACCTTGTGAAATTTGATCTCATATGTTTTCCAAATGTGCTATGAGTGGACCTTCTCTAATATTTCATAATCTTACACGACTAATCTCCTTTGTTTGTTCTGTGAATTGCATATGTTATGTCTCCTTTCTTAGTTCTCAATATCGTACGAATACAACTCCTTCCATTGTGATTAAGCACGTATACTTCGCCTCATTTCTCACTTATTTCTTCAAAACCATCATATTATATTTTAGTACTTATTCTATTATTCATAGTTATCACTCATGGTTCTTAATTTGGCCAAATCAAATCGTATTTTAAGTTCTTATCTTGAGTTACGAGATTTACTTTTATAAGAACTCCTGTTCTATTTCTTAATCTGATATGCATCGATCAACTTTGTTAGTTCTTAATCCTGTACGACTAGATCTCCTTTACTGTGTCATAATATAGTACGATTAGACCACATTTCTTTCTTCTCAATATCGTACTATTACAATTTATTCCTTAATCATTGTGCAGGCATAATTAATAGGCCTCATTTCTCAGTTCTTTTTCTTATACGATTAGATAAGAAATTATAAATCTTTAATGAATACGACCCGCTCTTGGTTCTTTTTAAATATAATACGACTACTTCTCCTTTTCATTGTATCACCTTTTGCGACTCACAATATATTACGATTAGTCGACTTTCTTAGTTCTCAATATCTTACGATTACACTTCTTCCATAGTTATTAAGCTAATATAGTTGCCTCCGTTCTCTTTCGAATGCGATTAGATCATTCATTTGATCTAAATCTTTGTGCACAGGTCCCACACATGGGTCTCAATCTAAAACTAAGTCACGTATTAGGGGCTTATCATCCGTTATTAGATATTCTTATCTTTTCAACATGTATGTCGATTAGATCACCTTTCTAGTTTCTTAATTATCTCCCTAATATTTTATCATGTTTACTCCTTTTACAGACGATTCATAGAACAGTTAGTCAATTTCTTGGCTCTCAATATCGAACGATCGCAACTTCTTCCATACTCGTAAAGCAAGTTTGATCTGCCTCATTTCTCTATTCTTTTGCAAATGCTATTAGATGGTGTATTAGTTCTAAATCTTCAAGGAATAGGTCCAGCCGCATGGTTCTTAATCCATTCTTATTAAAACATATTTATGTTCTTACCTTGTGAAATTTGATCTCATATCTTTTCCAAATGTGCTATGATTGGAACTCCTCCTATATTTCATAATCTCACACGACTAATTTCCTTTCTTTGTTCTGTGAATTGCATATGTCATGTCTCCTTTTGTTGTTCATTGTATAGCACGATTAGTCGCATTTCTTAGTTCTCAATATTGTACGATTATCACTTCTTCCTTTGTCATTATACAAGGTGTGTAATTGGCTTCATTTCTCAGTTTCTTTTTCAAATAAGGTTAGATAATCATCTTTTGTTCAAAGTCTTTTTCAATTTGAGAATGAACCAATTCTTGGTTCTTAATCTAGCATAATTAAATCACATTTTACGTTGTTATCATGAGTTATTAGAACATATTATGTTTCTACATGTACTTTGTTGAGAACTCCTTTCTTGTTTCTTAATCTTATGCTACTTGATCCCAGTTATTAGTATTTAATCTTGTACGATTTGTCCCCTTTCTGAGTTCTCAATATCGTACGACTACAACTCCTTCCGCTGTGATTAAGCACGTATACTTGGCCTCATTTCTCACTTATTTCTTCAAAACCATCATATTATATTTTAGTTCTTATTCTTTTATGCATAGTTATCACTCATGGTTCTTAATTTGGCCAAATCAAATCGCATTTTAAGTTCTTATCTTGAGTTACGAGATTTACTTTTATAAGAACTCCTGTTCTATTTCTTAATCTGATATGACTCGATCTACTTTGTTAGTTCTTAATCCTGTACGATCAGATTTCTTTACTGTGTTATAACATAGTACGATTAGACCCTTTCTTCTCTTTTCAATATCGTACTATTACAATTTCTTCCTTAATCATTGTGCAGGCACAATTAATAGGCCTCATTTCTTAGTACTTTTTCTTATACGATTAGATAATCTCATAATTATAAATCTTTAATAAATACGACCGGCTCTTGGTTTTTTTTAAATCTAATACGGCTACTTCTCCTTTATTAGTTCTCAATCTTGTTTCATTGCTGTATCTCCTTTGGCGACTCACAATATATTACGATTAGTCGACTTTCTTAGTTCTCAATATCTTACGATTACACTTCTTCCTTAGTTATTAAGCTAATAAGGTTGCCTCCGTTCTCTTTCGAATGCGATTAGATCATTCATTTGATCTAAATCTTTGTGCACAGGTCCCACACATGGTTCTCAATCTAGTCTAACTAAGTCACGTATTTGGGGCTTATCATCCGTTATTAGATATTCTTATGTTTTCAAAATGTATGTCGATTAGATCAACTTTTCAGTTTCTTAATTATCTCCCTAATATTTTNTTGATCTAATAGATCATGTGTTCTTCATTTGCGATTCATAGAACGGTTAGTCAATTTCTTGGCTTTCAATATCGAACGATCGCAACTTCTTCCATACTCGTAAAGCAAGTTTGATCTGCCTCATTTCTCTATTCTTTTGCAAATGCTATTAGATGGTGTATTAGTTCTAAATCTTCAAGGAATAGGTCCAGCCGCATGGTTCTTAATCCATTCTTATTAAAACATATTTATGTTCTTACCTTGTGAAATTTGATCTCATATCTTTTCCAAATGTGCTATGATTGGAACTCCTCCCATATTTCATACAAGTTTAAAAGAACTAAAAGGAAACAGATTGTTCTTGAATTGCATACGTTATGTCTCCTTTTGTTGTTCATTGTATAGCACGATTAGTCGCATTTCTTAGTTCTCAATATTGTACGATTATCACTTCTTCCTTTGTCATTATACTAGGTGTGTAATTGGCTTCATTTCTCAGTTTCTTTTTCAAATAAGGTTAGATAATCATCTTTTGTTTAAAGAAAAGTCTTTTTCAATTTGAACCAATTCTTGGTTCTTAATCTAGCATAATTAAATCACATTTTACGTTGTTATCATTAGTTATTAGAACTTATTATGTTTCGACATGTACTTTGTTGAGAACTCCGTTCTTGTTTCTTAATCTTATGCGACTTGATTCCAGTTATTAGTACTAAATCTTGTACGATTTGTCCCCTTTCTCAGTTCTCAATATCGTACGACTACAACTCCTTCCACTGTGATTAAGCACGTATACTTGGCCACATTTCTCACTTATTACTTCAAAACCATCATATTATATTTTAGTTCTTATTCTTTTATGCATAGTTATCACTCATGGTTCTTAATTTGGCCAAATCAAATCGCATTTTAAGTTCTTATCTTGAGTTACGAGATTTACTTTTATAAGAACTCCTGTTCTATTTCTTAATCTGATATGACTCGATCTACTTTGTTAGTTCTTAATCTGTACGATCGATCTTCTTTACTAGATAATCGTAGTAAGAGACAGACCATGTCTTTCTTCTCAATATAGTACTATTACAATATTGGTTTAAGAATGAAAAAGACTTTGAACAAAAGATGATTATCTCGGCTTTTTCTTATACGATGTAGATAATATCATAATTATAAATCTTTAATGAATACGACCCGCTCTTGGTTCTTTTTAAATCTAATACGGCTACTTCTCCTTTATTAGTTCTCAATCTTGTTTCATGCTGTAACTAAGAAAGCGACTCACAATATATTACGATTAGTCGACTTTCTTAGTTCTCAATATCTTACGATTACACTTCTTCCTTAGTTATTAAGCTAATATGGTTGCCTCCGTTCTCTTTCGAATGCGATTAGATCATTCATTTGATCTAAATCTATGTGCACAGGTCCCACACATGGTTCTCAATCTAGTCTAACTAAGTCACGTATTTGGGGCTTATCATCCGTTATTAGATATTCTTATGTTTTCAACATGTATGTCGATTAGATCAACTTTCCAGTTTCTTAATTATCTCCTTCTAATGCTAATATTTTATCATGTGTTCTTCTTTTGCGATTCATAGAACAGTTAGTCAATTTCTTGGCTCTCAATATCGAACGATCGCAACTTCTTCCTTACTCGTAAAGCAAGTTTGATCTGCCTCATTTCTCTATTCTTTTGCAAATGCTATTAGATGGTGTATTAGTTCTAAATCTTCAAGGAATAGGTCCAGCCGCATGGTTCTTAATCAATTTTTATTAAAACATATTTATGTTCTTACCTTGTGAAATTTGATCTCATATCTTTTCCGAATGTGCTATGATTGGAACTCCTCCCATATTTCATAATCTCACACGACTAATCTCCTTTCTTTGTTCTGTGAATTGCATACGTTATGTCTCCTTTTGTTGTTCATTGTATAGTCTCTTATACACATTGAGATGTGTATAAGAGACTATAATGCACTATCAAAAGATGTGTATAAGAGACAGTGACTAACAACTTCATAAGGTAAGAGATGTCAAATAAGGTTAGATAATCATCTCAGGTTTGTTTAAAGTCTTTTTCAATTTGAACCAATTCTTGGTTCTTAATCTAGCATAATTAAATCACATTTTACATTGTTATCATTAGTTATTAGAACTTATTATGTTTCGACATGTACTTTGTTGAGAACTCCGTTCTTGTTTCTTAATCTTATGCGACTTGATCCCAGTTATTAGTACTAAATCTTGTACGATTTGTCCCCTTTCTCAGTTCTCAATATCGTACGACTACAACTCCTTCCCCTGTGATTAAGCACGTATACTTGGCCACATTTCTCACTTATTACTTCAAAACCATCATATTATATTTTAGTTCTTATTCTTTTATGCATAGTTATCACTCATGGTTCTTAATTTGGCCAAATCAAATCGCATTTTAAGTTCTTATCTTGAGTTACGAGATTTACTTTTATAAGAACTCCTGTTCTATTTCTTAATCTGATATGACTCGATCTACTTTGTTAGTTCTTAATCCTGTACGATCAGATCTTCTTTACAGTATCATAACATGATTTAGTCATAACCCTCAGCAGGTCGTATTCATACTTTTTCTTATACGAATAGATAATCTCTTAATTATAAATCTTTAATGAATACGACCTGCTCTTGGTTCTTTTTAAATCTAATACGGCTACTTCTCCTTTATTAGTTCTCAATCTTGTTTCATTGCTGTATCTCCTTTTGCGACCTACAATATATTACGATTAGTCGACTTTTCTTAGTTCTCAATATCTTACGATTACACTTCTTCCTTAGTTATTAAGCTAATATGGTTGCCTACGTTCTCTTTCGAATGCGATTAGATCATTCATTTGATCTAAATCTATGTGCACAGGTCCCACACATGGTTCTCAATCTAGTCTAACTAAGTCACGTATTTGGGGCTTATCATCCGTTATTAGATATTCTTATGTTTTCAACATGTATGTCGATTAGATCAACTTTCCAGTTTCTTAATTATCTCCCTAATATTTTATCATGTGTTCTTCTTTTGCGATTCATAGAACAGTTAGTCAATTTCTTGGCTCTCAATATCGAACGATCGCAACTTCTTCCTTACTCGTAAAGCAAGTTTGATCTGCCTCATTTCTCTATTCTTTTGCAAATGCTATTAGATGGTGTATTAGTTCTAAATCTTCAAGGAATAGGTCCAGCCGCATGGTTCTTAATCAAGTTTTATTAAAACATATTTATGTTCTTACCTTGTGAAATTTGATCTCATATCTTTTCCGAATGTGCTATGATTGGAACTCCTCCCATATTTCATAATCTCACACGACTAATCTCCTTTCTTTGTTCTGTGAATTGCATATGTTATGTCTCCTTTTGTTGACATTGTATAGCACGATTAGTCGTATTTCTTAACTCAATATTGTACGATTATCACTTCTTCCTTTGTCATTATACTAGGTGTGTAATTGGCTTCATTTCTCAGTTTCTTTTTCAAATACATAGGTTAGATAATCATCTTTTGTTCAAAGTCTTTTTCAATTTGAACCAATTCTTGGTTCTTAATCTAGCATAATTAAATCACATTTTATGTTGTTATCATTAGTTATTAGAACTTATTATGTTTCGACATGTACTTTGCTGAGAACTCCTTTCTTGTTTCTTAATCTTATGCGACTTGATCCCAGTTAATAGTATTAAATCTTGTACGATTTGTCCCCTTTCTCAGTTCTCAATATCGTACGACTACAACTCCTTCCACTGTTATTAAGCACGTATACTTGGCCACATTTCTCGTTTAATACTTCAAAACCATGGAATTATATGTTTAGTACGATTATGACTGGGATCATAGCATAACACTCATGGTTTTTAATTTAGAAAGGAAATCTCATCAAAGTTCATATCGAGAGTAAGAAACAAGAAAGGAGTTATACAGAAAAGTGTTCTATTTCTTAATCTGATATGACTCGATCTACCTTGTTAGTTCTTAATCCTGTATGATCAGATCTCTTCTTTACTGTGTCATAACATAGTACGATTAGACCCTTTCTTTCTTCTCAATATCGTACTATTACAATACTATTAACTTAATCAAGTCGCATAAGCATAATTAATAAGAAAGGATTTCTCAGTTATTTTAAATATACGATTACATAAGAATGGATTTAGAACTATGCGGCTGGACTAATACTCTTGATTTAAGATTTAGATCTAATAAGACCTACTTCTTCATTTAAAAGAATTAAGAATCTTTTTTCATTATGTATCTCCTTTAACGACTCACAATATATTACGATTAGTCGACTTTCTTAGTTCTCAATATCTCACGATTACACTTCTTCCTTAGTTATTAAGCTAATATGGTACCCTCCGTTCTCTTTCGAATGCGATTTGATCATTCATTTGATCTAAATCTTTTCTGCACAGGTCCCACACATGGTTCTCAATCTAGTCTAACTAAGTCACATATTAGGGCTTATCATCTGTTATTAGATATTCTTATCTTTTCAACATGTATGTCGATTAGATCACCTTTCTAGTTTCTTAATTATCTCCCAAATATTTTATCATGTGTTCACCTTTTGCGATTCGAAACATTGAACAGTTAATCAATTTCTTGGCTCTCAATATCGAACGATCGCAGAGTGATCTAAGATGTGTATAAAGCAAGTTTGATCGGCCTCATTTCTCTATTCTTTTGCAAATGCTATTAGATGGTGTATTAGTTCTAAATCTTCAAGGAATAGGTCCAGCCGCATGGTTCTTAATCCATTCTTATTAAAACATATTTATGTTCTTACCTTGTGAAATTTGATCTCATATCTTTTCCAAATGTGCTATGATTGGAACTCCTCCCATATTTCATAATCTCACACGACTAATCTCCTTTCTTTGTTCTGTGAATTGCAACGTTATGTCTCCTTTTGTTGTTCATTGTATAGCACGATTAGTCGCATTTCTTAGTTCTCAATATTGTACGATTATCACTTCTTCCTTTGTCATTATACTAGGTGTGTAATTGGCTTAAAAGACATTTCTCAGTTTCTTTTTCAAATAAGGTTAGATAATCATCTTTTGTTTAAAGTCTTTTTCAATTTGAACCAATTCTTGGTTCTTAATCTAGCATAATTAAATCACATTTTATGTTGTTATCATTAGTTATTAGAACTTATTATGTTTCGACATGTACTTTGCTGAGAACTCCTTTCTTGTTTCTTAATCTTATGCGACTTGATCCCATTTATTAGTACTAAATCTTGTACGATTTGTCCCCTTTCTCAGTTCTCAATATCGTACGACTACAACTCCTTCCCCTGTGATTAAGCACGTATACTTGGCCACATTTCTCACTTATTACTTCAAAACCATCATATTATATTTTAGTTCTTATTCTTTTATGCATAGTTATCACTCATGGTTCTTAATTTGGCCAAATCAAATCGCATTTTAAGTTCTTATCTTGAGTTACGAGATTTACTTTTATAAGAACTCCTGTTCTATTTCTTAATCTGATATGACTCGATCTACTTTGTTCATCACATGACTTTTTCTTATACGAATAGATAATCTCTTAATTATAAATCTTTAATGAATACGACCCGCTCTTGGTTCTTTTTAAATCTAATACGGCTACTTCTCCTTTATTAGTTCTCAATCTTGTTTCATTACTGTATCTCCTTTGGCGAGTCACAATATATTACGATTAGTCGACTTTCTTAGTTCTCAATATCTTACGATTACACTTCTTCCTTAGTTATTAAACTAATATGGTTGCCTACGTTCTCTTTCGAATGCGATTAGATCATTCATTTGATCTAAATCTATGTGCACAGGTCCCACACATGGTTCTCAATCTAGTCTAACTAAGTCACGTATTTGGGGCTTATCATCCGTTATTAGATACAACTGTTTAGGATTAATTCTTATGTTTTCAACATGTATGTCGATTAGATCAACTTTCCAGTTTCTTAATTATCTCCCTAATATTTTATCATGTGTTCTTCTTTTGCGATTCATAGAACAGTTAGTCAATTTCTTGGCTCTCAATATCGAACGATCGCAACTTCTTCCTTACTCGTAAAGCAAGTTTGATCTGCCTCATTTCTCTATTCTTTTGCAAATGCTATTAGATGGTGTATTAGTTCTAAATCTTCAAGGAATAGGTCCAGCCGCATGGTTCTTAATCAATTTTTATTAAAACATATTTATGTTCTTACCTTGTGAAATTTGATCTCATATCTTTTCCGAATGTGCTATGATTGGAACTCCTCCCATATTTCATAATCTCACACGACTAATCTCCTTTCTTTGTTCTGTGAATTGCATACGTTATGTCTCCTTTTGTTGTTCATTGTATAGCACGATTAGTCGTATTTCTTAGTTCTCAATATTGTACGATTATCACTTCTTCCTTTGTCATGAAAAACTCTGTGATAAGAGAAGTGTAAGAAGATGTATTTACAATTAAGAAAATTATAAGAACTCCTGTTCTATTTCTTTTAATACTTCAAAACCATCATATTATATTTTAGTTCTTATTCTTTTATGCATAGTTAACACTCATGGTTTTTAATTTGGCCAAATCAAATTGCATTTTAAGTTCTTATCTTGAGTTACGAGATTTACTTTTATAAGAACTCCTGTTCTATTTCTTAATCTGATATGACTCGATCTACCTTGTTAGTTCTTAATCCTGTATGATCAGATCTTCTTTACTGTGTCATAACATAGTACGATTAGACCCTTTCTTTCTTCTCAATATCGTACTATTACAATTTCTTCCTTAATCATTGTGCAGGCATAATTAATAGGCCTCGTTTCTCAGTTATTTTTCTTATACGATTAGATAATCTCTTAATTATAAATCTTTAATGAATAGGACCCACTCTTGGTTCTTTTTAAATCTAATACGGCTACTTCTTCTTTATTAGTTCTCAATCTTTTTTCATTGCTGTATCTCCTTTAACGACTCACAATATATTACGATTAGTCGACTTTCTTAGTTCTCAATATCTCACGATTACACTTCTTCCTTAGTTATTAAGCTAATATGGTACCCTCCGTTCTCTTTCGAATGCGATTAGATCATTCATTTGATCTAAATCTTTTCTGCACAGGTCCCACACATGGTTCTCAATCTAGTCTAACTAAGTCACATATTAGGGCTTATCATCTGTTATTAGATATTCTTATCTTTTCAACATGTATGTCGATTAGATCACCTTTCTAGTTTCTTAATTATCTCCCAAATATTTTATCATGTGTTCACCTTTTGCGATTCGAAACATTGAACAGTTAATCAATTTCTTGGCTCTCAATATCGAACGATCGCAACTTCTTCCCCACTCGTAAAGCAAGTTTGATCGGTCTCATTTCTCTATTCTTTTGCAAATGCTATTAGATGGTGTATTAGTTCTAAATCTTCAAGGAATAGGTCCAGCCGCATGGTTCTTAATCAATTTTTATTAAAACATATTTATGTTCTTACCTTGTGAAATTTGATCTCATATCTTTTCCGAATGTGCTATGATTGGAACTCCTCCCATATTTCATAATCTCACACGACTAATCTCCTTTCTTTGTTCTGTGAATTGCATACGTTATGTCTCCTTTTGTTGTTCATTGTATAGCACGATTAGTCGCATTTCTTAGTTCTCAATATTGTACGATTATATATCACTTCTTCCTTTGTCATTATACTAGGTGTGTAATTGGCTTCATTTCTCAGTTTCTTTTTCAAATAAGGTTAGATAATCATCTTTTGTTCAAAGTCTTTTTCAATTTGAACCAATTCTTGGTTATTAATCTAGCATAATTAAATCACATTTTATGTTGTTATCATTAGTTATTAGAACTTATTATGTTTCGACATGTACTTTGCTGAGAACTCCTTTCTTGTTTCTTAATCTTATGCGACTTGATCCCAGTTATTAGTACTAAATCTTGTACGATATTGTCCCCTTTCTCAGTTCTCAATATCGTACGACTACAACTCCTTCCATGGTATTAAGCACGTATACTTGGCCACATTTCTCACTTAATACTTCAAAACCATCATATTATATTTTAGTTCTTATTCTTTTATGCATAGTTAACACTCATGGTTTTTAATTTGGCCAAATCAAATCGCATTTTAAGTTCTTATCTTGAGTTACGAGATTTACTTTTATAAGAACTCCTGTTGATGTGTATAAGAGACAGGTCTTATATTGGTACGATATGTGTATATCGTACTAGAGATAGAGCAATGAAAAAAGATTTATCTAGATGTGTAACACATAATTAATAGGCCTCGTTTCTCAGTTATTTTTCTTATACGATTAGATAATCTCTTAATTATAAATCTTTAATGAATAGGACCCACTCTTGGTTCTTTTTAAATCTAATACGGCTACTTCTTCTTTATTAGTTCTCAATCTTTTTTCATTGCTGTATCTCCTTTAACGACTCACAATATATTACGATTAGTCGACTTTCTTAGTTCTCAATATCTCACGATTACACTTCTTCCTTAGTTATTAAGCTAATATGGTACCCTCCGTTCTCTTTCGAATGCGATTAGATCATTCATTTGATCTAAATCTTTTCTGCACAGGTCCCACACATGGTTCTCAATCTAGTCTAACTAAGTACACATACATATTAGGGCTTATCATCTGTTATTAGATATTCTTATCTTTTCAACATGTATGTCGATTAGATCACCTTTCTAGTTTCTTAATTATCTCCCAAATATTTTATCATGTGTTCACCTTTTGCGATTCGAAACATTGAACAGTTAATCAATTTCTTGGCTCTCAATATCGAACGATCGCAACTTCTTCCCCACTCGTAAAGCAAGTTTGATCGGTCTCATTTCTCTATTCTTTTGCAAATGCTATTAGATGGTGTATTAGTTCTAAATCTTCAAGGAATAGGTCCAGCCGCATGGTTCTTAATCAATTTTTATTAAAACATATTTATGTTCTTACCTTGTGAAATTTGATCTCATAGACTTTTTAATGTGCTATGATTGGAAGTCTCTGAGACATATCTCAAATTCACAGAACTAATCTCCTTTCTTGGTGAAGATGTAGTACATAAGACACCTATCTCCTTTTGTTGTTCATTGTATAGCACGATGAAGTCGCATTTCTTAGTTCCATTGAGATGTCAATATTGTACGATTATCACTTCTTCCTTTGTCATTATACTAGGTGTGTAATTGGCTTCATTTCTCAGTTTCTTTTTCAAATAAGGTTAGATAATCATCTTTTGTTCAAAGTCTTTTTCAATTTGAACCAATTCTTGGTTCTTAATCTAGCATAATTAAATCACATTTTATGTTGTTATCATTAGTTATTAGAACTTATTATGTTTCGACATGTACTTTGTTGAGAACTCCGTTCTTGTTTCTTAATCTTATGCGACTTGATCCCAGTTATTAGTATTTAATCTTGTACGATTTGTCCCTTTCTCAGTTCTCAATATCGTACGACTACAACTCCTTCCCCTGTGATTAAGCACGTATACTTGGCCACTTTTCTCACTTATTACTTCAAAACCATCATATTATATTTTAGTTCTTATTCTTTTATGCATAGTTATCACTCATGGTTCTTAATTTGGCCAAATCAAATCGCATTTTATAAGGAAGATCTTGAGTTACGAGATTTACTTTTATAAGAACTCCTGTTCTATTTCTTAATCTGATATGACTCGATCTACTTTGTTAGTTCTTAATCCTGTACGATCAGATCTTCTTTATAGTATCATAACATAGTACGATTAGACCATTTCTTTCTTCTCAATATCGTACTATTACAATTTCTTCCTTAATCATTGTGCAGGCACAATTCATAGGCCTCATTTCGCAGTACTTTTTCTTATACGAATGATAATCTCTTAATTATAAATCTTTAATGAATACGACCCGCTCTTGGTTCTTTTTAAATCTAATACGGCTACTTCTCCTTTATTAGTTCTCAATCTTGTTTCATTACTGTATCTCCTTTGGCGAGTCACAATATATTACGATTAGTCGACTTTCTTAGTTCTCAATATCTTACGATTACACTTCTTCCTTAGTTATTAAACTAATATGGTTGCCTACGTTCTCTTTCGAATGCGATTAGATCATTCATTTGATCTAAATCTATGTGCACAGGTCCCACACATGGTTCTCATATCTAATCGCATTCGAAAGCTATATCTAGTCTAACTAAGTCACGTATTTGGGGCTTATCATCCGTTATTAGATATTCTTATGTTTTCAACATGTATGTCGATTAGATCAACTTTCCAGTTTCTTAATTATCTCCCTAATATTTTATCATGTGTTCTTCTTTTGCGATTCATAGAACAGTTAGTCAATTTCTTGGCTCTCAATATCGAACGATCGCAACTTCTTCCTTACTCGTAAAGCAAGTTTGATCTGCCTCATTTCTCTATTCTTTTGCAAATGCTATTAGATGGTGTATTAGTTCTAAATCTTCAAGGAATAGGTCCAGCCGCATGGTTCTTAATCAATTTTTATTAAAACATATTTATGTTCTTACCTTGTGAAATTTGATCTCATATAGAACATAAATGCTATGATTGGAACTCCTCCCATATTTCATAATCTCACACGACTAATCTCCTTTCTTTGTTCTGTGAATTGCATACGTTATGTCTCCTTTTGTTGTTCATTGTATAGCACGATTAGTCGACTATTTCTTAGTTCTCAATATTGTACGATTATCACTTCTTCCTTTGTCATTATACTAGGTGTGTAATTGGCTTCATTTCTAATAGAAAGGAGTTCAAATAACGTTAGATAATCATCTTTTGTTCAAAGTCTTTTTCAATTTGAACCAATTCTTGGTTCTTAATCTAGCATAATTAAATCACATTTTATGTTGTTATCATTAGTTATTAGAACTTATTATGTTTCGACATGTACTTTGCTGAGAACTCCTTTCTTGTTTCTTAATCTTATGCGACTTGATCCCAGTTAATAGTATTAAATCTTGTACGATTTGTCCCCTTTCTCAGTTCTCAATATCGTACGACTACAACTCCTTCCACTGTTATTAAGCACGTATACTTGGCCACATTTCTCGTTTAATACTTCAAAACCATCATATTATATTTTAGTTCTTATTCTTTTATGCATAGTTAACACTCATGGTTTTTAATTTGGCCAAATCAAATTGCATTTTAAGTTCTTATCTTGAGTTCTACGAGATTTACTTTTATAAGAACTCGTGTTCTATTTCTTAATCTGATATGACTCGATCTACCTTGTTAGTTCTTAATCCTGTATGATCAGATCTTAAGAACTGTGTCATAACATAGTACGATTAGACCCTTTCTTTCTTCTCAATATCGTACTATTACAATCTCTTCCTAATAACTCATGACTGTGCGTCATAAAGAATAGGCCTCGTTTCTCAGTTATTTTTCTTATACGATTAGATAATCTCTTAATTATAAATCTTTAATGAATAGGACCCACTCTTGGTTCTTTTTAAATCTAATACGGCTACTTCTTCTTTATTAGTTCTCAATCTTTTTTCATTGCTGTATCTCCTTTAACGACTCACAATATATTACGATTAGTCGACTTTCTTAGTTCTCAATATCTCACGATTACACTTCTTCCTTAGTTATTAAGCTAATATGGTACCCTCCGTTTTCTTTCGAATGCGATTTGATCATTCATTTGATCTAAATCTTTTCTGCACAGGTCCCACGTGCAACATGGTTCTCAATCTAGTCTAACTAAGTCACATATTAGGGCTTATCATCTGTTATTAGATATTCTTATCTTTTCAACATGTATGTCGATTAGATCACCTTTCTAGTTTCTTAATTATCTCCCAAATATTTTATCATGTGTTCACCTTTTGCGATTCGAAACATTGAACAGTTAATCAATTTCTTGGCTCTCAATATCGAACGATCGCAACTTCTTCCCCACTCGTAAAGCAAGTTTGATCGGTCTCATTTCTCTATTCTTTTGCAAATGCTATTAGATGATGTATTAGTTCTAAATCTTCAAGGAATAGGTCCAGCGCATGGTTCTTAATCCATTCTTATTAAAACATATTTATGTTCTTACCTTGTGAAATTTGATCTCATATCTTTTCCAAATGTGCTATGATTGGAACTCCTCCCATATTTCATAATCTCACACGACTAATCCCCTTTCTTTGTTCTGTGAATTGCAACGTTATGTCTCCTTTTGTTGTTCATTGTCATAGCACGATTAGTCGCATTTCTTAGTTCTCAATATTGTACGATTATCACTTCTTCCTTTGTCATTATACTAGGTGTGTAATTGGCTTCATTTCTCAGTTTCTTTTTCAAATAAGGTTAGATAATCATCTTTTGTTTAAAGTCTTTTTCAATTTGAACCAATTCTTGGTTCTTAATCTAGCATAATTAAATCACATTTTACATTGTTATCATTAGTTATTAGAACTTATTATGTTTCGACATGTACTTTGTTGAGAACTCCGTTCTTGTTTCTTAATCATATGCGACTTGATCCCATTTATTAGTACTAAATCTTGTACGATTTGTCCCCTTTCTCAGTTCTCAATATCGTACGACTACAACTCCTTCCCCTGTGATTAAGCACGTATACTTGGCCACATTTCTCACTTATTACTTCAAAACCATCATATTATATTTTAGTTCTTATTCTTTTATGCATAGTTATCACTCATGGTTCTTAATTTGGCCAAATCAAATCCATTTTAAGTTCTTATCTTGAGTTACGAGATTTACTTTTATAAGAACTCCTGTTCTATTTCTTAATCTGATATGACTCGATCTACTTTGTTAGTTCTTAATCCTGTACGATCAGATCTTCTTTATAGTATCATAACATAGTACGATTAGACCATTTCTTTCTTCTCAATATCGTACTATTACAATTTCTTCCTTAATCATTGTGCAGGCACAATTCATAGGCCTCATTTCTCAGTACTTTTTCTTATACGAATAGATAATCTCTTAATTATAAATCTTTAATGAATACGACCCGCTCTTGGTTCTTTTTAAATCTAATACGGCTACTTCTCCTTTATTAGTTCTCAATCTTGTTTCATTACTGTATCTCCTTTGGCGAGTCACAATATATTACGATTAGTCGACTTTCTTAGTTCTCAATATCTTACGATTACACTTCTTCCTTAGTTATTAAACTAATATGGTTGCCTACGTTCTCTTTCGAATGCGATTAGATCATTCATTTGATCTATAAAGAATCTATGTGCACAGGTCCCACACATGGTTCTCAATCTAGTCTAACTAAGTCACGTATTTGGGGCTTATCATCCGTTATTAGATATTCTTATGTTTTCAACATGTATGTCGATTAGATCAACTTTCCAGTTTCTTAATTATCTCCCTAATATTTTATCATGTGTTCTTCTTTTGCGATTCATAGAACAGTTAGTATTGGCTCTCAATATCGAACGATCGCAACTTCTTCCTTACTCGTAAAGCAAGTTTGATCTGCCTCATTTCTCTATTCTTTTGCAAATGCTATTAGATGGTGTATTAGTTCTAAATCTTCAAGGAATAGGTCCAGCCGCATGGTTCTTAATCAATTTTTATTAAAACATATTTATGTTCTTACCTTGTGAAATTTGATCTCATATCTTTTCCGAATGTGCTATGATTGGAACTCCTCCCATATTTCATAATCTCACACGACTAATCTCCTTTCTTTGTTCTGTGAAAAAGAACAATGTCGGATTTCAATACATTGATAGAGCATGTATAGCACGATTAGTCGCATTTCTTAGTTCTCAATATTGTACGATTATCACTTCTTCCTTTGTCATTATACTAGGTGTGTAATTGGCTTCATTTCTCAGTTTCTTTTTCAAATCTGATTATAAACATTAGATAATCATCTTTTGTTCAAAGTCTTTTTCAATTTGAACCAATTCTTGGTTCTTAATCTAGCATAATTAAATCACATTTTATGTTGTTATCATTAGTTATTAGAACTTATTATGTTTCGACATGTACTTTGCTGAGAACTCCTTTCTTGTTTCTTAATCTTATGCGACTTGATCCCAGTTAATAGTATTAAATCTTGTACGATTTGTCCCCTTTCTCAGTTCTCAATATCGTACGACTACAACTCCTTCCACTGTTATTAAGCACGTATACTTGGCCACATTTCTCGTTTAATACTTCAAAACCATCATATTATATTTTAGTTCTTATTCTTTTATGCATAGTTAACACTCATGGTTTTTAATTTGGCCAAACTTACTAATAAGATGATGATATCAAATTGCATTTTAAGTTCTTATCTTGAGTTACGAGATTTACTTTTATAAGAACTCCTGTTCTATTTCTTAATCTGATATGACTCGATCTACCTTGTTAGTTCTTAATCCTGTATGATCAGATCTTCTTTACTGTGTCATAACATAGTACGATTAGACCCTTTCTTTCTTCTCAATATCGTACTATTACAATTTCTTCCTTAATCATTGTGCAGGCATAATTAATAGGCCTCGTTTCTCAGTTATTTTTCTTATACGATTAGATAATCTCTTAATTATAAATCTTTAATGAATAGGACCCACTCTTGGTTCTTTTTAAATCTAATACGGCTACTTCTTCTTTATTAGTTCTCAATCTTTTTTCATTGCTGTATCTCCTTTAACGACTCACAATATATTACGATTAGTCGACTTTCTTAGTTCTCAATATCTCACGATTACACTTCTTCCTTAGTTATTAAGCTAATATGGTACCCTCCGTTCTCTTTCGAATGCGATTTGAATCATTCATTTGATCTAAATCTTTTCTGCACAGGTCCCACACATGGTTCTCAATCTAGTCTAACTAAGTCACATATTAGGGCTTATCATCTGTTATTAGATATTCTTATCTTTTCAACATGTATGTCGATTAGATCACCTTTCTAGTTTCTTAATTATCTCCCAAATATTTTATCATGTGTTCACCTTTTGCGATTCGAAACATTGAACAGTTAATCAATTTCTTGGCTCTCAATATCGAACGATCGCAACTTCTTCCCCACTCGTAAAGCAAGTTTGATCGGTCTCATTTCTCTATTCTTTTGCAAATGCTATTAGATGATGTATTAGTTCTAAATCTTCAAGGAATAGGTCCAGCGCATGGTTCTTAATCCATTCTTATTAAAACATATTTATGTTCTTACCTTGTGAAATTTGATCTCATATCTTTTCCAAATGTGCTATGATTGGAACTCCTCCCATATTTCATAATCTCACACGACTAATCCCTTTCCTTGAATATTTAATTGCAATACATGTCTCCTTACAAAGTCTCTTATACACATCTAGATAAGTATAAGAGACACAGAGCACGATTAGTCCGATTTCTTAGTTCTCAATATTGTAAGATTATCAATTCTTCCTTTGTCATTAAGAAAAAGTACTGTGAAATTATACATGATCTAAGATTTAATCTTTTTCAAATAAGGTTAATAATCATCTTTTGTTCAAAGTCTTTTTCAATTTGAACCAATTCTTGGTTCTTAATCTAGCATAATTAAATCACATTTTATGTTGTTATCATTAGTTATTAGAACTTATTATGTTTCGACATGTACTTTGCTGAGAACTCCTTTCTTGTTTCTTAATCTTATGCGACTTGATCCCATTTATTAGTACTAAATCTTGTACGATTTGTCCCCTTTCTCAGTTCTCAATATCGTACGACTACAACTCCTTCCCCTGTGATTAAGCACGTATACTTGGCCACATTTCTCACTTATTACTTCAAAACCATCATATTATATTTTAGTTCTTATTCTTTTATGCATAGTTATCGTAGACTCATGGTTCTTAATTTGGCCAAATCAAATCGCATTTTAAGTTCTTATCTTGAGTTACGAGATTTACTTTTATAAGAACTCCTGTTCTATTTCTTAATCTGATATGACTCGATCTACTTTGTTAGTTCTTAATCCTGTACGATCAGATCTTCTTTACAGTATCATAACATAGTACGATTAGACCATTTCTTTCTTCTCAATATCGTACTATTACAATTTCTTCCTTAATCATTGTGCAGGCACAATTCATAGGCCTCATTTCTCAGTACTTTTTCTTATACGAATAGATAATCTCTTAATTATAAATCTTTAATGAATAGGACCCACTCTTGGTTCTTTTTAAATCTAATACGGCTACTTCTCCTTTATTAGTTCTCAATCTTGTTTCATTACTGTATCTCCTTTGGCGAGTCACAATATATTACGATTAGTCGACTTTCTTAGTTCTCAATATCTTACGATTACACTTCTTCCTTAGTTATTAAACTAATATGGTTGCCTACCTGAATCGTTCTCTTTCGAATGCGATTAGATCATTCATTTGATCTAAATCTATGTGCACAGGTCCCACACACGGTTCTCAATCTAGTCTAACTAAGTCACGTATTTGGGGCTTATCATCCGTTATTAGATATTCTTATGTTTTCAACATGTATGTCGATTAGATCAACTTTCCAGTTTCTTAATTATCTCCCTAATATTTTATCATGTGTTCTTCTTTTGCGATTCATAGAACAGTTAGTCAATTTCTTGGCTCTCAATATCGAACGATCGCAACTTCTTCCTTACTCGAGAAAGAAGATTAGTGATTTGGTCAAATTATACAAGATCTAATACATGTGCTATTAGATGGTGTATTAGTTCTAAATCTTCAAGGAATAGGTCCAGCCGCATGGTTCTTAATCCATGTTTTATTAAAACATATTTATGTTCTTAGTCTTGTGATGATTTGATCTCATATCTTTTCCGAATGTGCTATGATTGGAACTCCTCCCATATTTCATAATCTCACACGACTAATCCTCCTTTCTTTGTTCTGTGAATTGCATATGTTATGTCTCCTTTTGTTGTTCATTGTATAGCACGATTAGTCGTATTTCTTAGTTCTCAATATTGTACGATTATCACTTCTTCCTTTGTCATTATACTAGGTGTGTAATTGGCTTCATGACATAGTTTAACAGATTCAAATAAGGTTAGATAATCATCTTTTGTTCAAAGTCACATTCAATTTGAACCAATTCTTGGTTCTTAATCTAGCATAATTAAATCACATTTTATGTTGTTATCATTAGTTAAAGAACTTATTATGTTTCGACATGTACTTTGCTGAGAACTCCTTTCTTGTTTCTTAATCTTATGCGACTTGATCCCAGTTAATAGTATTAAATCTTGTACGATTTGTCCCCTTTCTCAGTTCTCAATATCGTACGACTACAACTCCTTCCACTGTTATTAAGCACGTATACTTGGCCACATTTCTCGCTTAATACTTCAAAACCATCATATTATATTTTAGTTCTTATATCTTTTATGCATAGTTATCACTCATGGTTTTTAATTTGGCCAAATCAAATCGCATTTTAAGTTCTTATCTTGAGTTACGTGATTTACTTTTATAAGAACTCCTGTTCTATTTCTTAATCTGATATGACTCGTTCTACATTGTTAGTTCTTAATCCTGTACGATTAGATCTCCTTTACTGTGTCAGAATATAGTACGATTAGACCCTTTCTTACTTCTCAATATCGTACTATTACAATTTCTTCCTTAATCATTGTCCAGGCATAATTACTAGGCCTCATTTCTTAGTTCGTTTTCTAATACGATTAGATAATCTCTTAATTATAAATCTTTAATGAATACAACCCGCTCTTGGTTCTTTTTAAATCTAATACGACAACTTCTCCTTTATCAGTTCTCAATCTTGTTTGATTGTTGTATCTCCTTTTGCGACTCACAATATATTACGATTAGTCGACTTTCTTAGTTCTCAATATCTTACTATTACACTTCTTCCTTAGTTATCAAAAGCTAATGTGGTTGCCTCCGTTCTCTGTCGAATGCGATTAGATCATTCATTTGATCTAAATCTTTTGTGCACAGATCCCACACATGGTTCTCAATCTAGTCTAACTAAGTCACGTATTAGGGGCTTATCATCTGTTATTAGATATTCTTATCTTTTCAACATGTATGTCGATTAGATCACCTTTCTAGTTTCTTAATTATCTCCCAAATATTTTATCATGTGTTCACCTTTTGCGATTCGAAACATTGAACAGTTAATCAATTTCTTGGCTCTCAATATCGAACGATCGCAACTTCTTCCCCACTCGTAAAGCAAGTTTGATCGGTCTCATTTCTCTATTCTTTTGCAAATGCTATTAGATGATGTATTAGTTCTAAATCTTCAAGGAATAGGTCCAGCGCATGGTTCTTAATCCATTCTTATTAAAACATATTTATGTTCTTACCTTGTGAAATTTGATCTCATATCTTTTCCAAATGTGCTAAGATTGGAACTCCTCCCATATATTTCATAATCTCACACGACTAATCTTCTTTCTTTGTTCTGTGAAATGCATATGTTGTGTCTTCTTTTGTTGTTCATTGTGTAGCACGATTAGTCGCATTTCTCAGTTCTCAATATTGTACGATGATCACTTCTTCCTTTGTCATTATACAAGGTGTGTAATTGGCTTCATTTCTCAGTTTCTTTTTCAAATAAGGTTAGATAATCATCTTTTGTTCAAAGTCCTTTTAAATTTGAACCCATTCTTGGTTCTTAATCTAGCATAATTAAATCACATTTTACGTTGTTATCATGAGTTATTAGAACATATTATGTTTCTACATGTACTTTGTTGAGAACTCCTTTCTTGTTTCTTAATCTTATGCTACTTGATCCCAGTTATTAGTATTTAATCTTGTACGATTTGTCCCCTTTCTGAGTTCTCAATATCGTACGACTACAACTCCTTCCGCTGTGATTAAGCACGTATACTTGGCCTCATTTCTCACTTATTTCTTCGCATCTCAAAACCATCATATTATATTTTAGTTCTTATTCTTTTATGCATAGTTATCACTCATGGTTCTTAATTTGGCCAAATCAAATCGCATTTTAAGTTCTTATCTTGAGTTACGAGATTTACTTTTATAAGAACTCCTGTTCTATTTCTTAATCTGATATGACTCGATCTACTTTGTTAGTTCTTAATCCTGTACGATCAGATCTTCTTTACAGTATCATAACATAGTACGATTAGACCCTTTCTTTCTTCTCAATATCGTACTATTACAATTTCTTCCTTAATCATTGTGCAGGCACAATTCATAGGCCTCATTTCTCAGTACTTTTTCTTATACGAATAGATAATCTCTTAATTATAAATCTTTAATGAATACGACCCGCTCTTGGTTCTTTTTAAATCTAATACGGCTACTTCTCCTTTATTAGTTCTCAATCTTGTTTCATTACTGTATCTCCTTTTGCGAGTCACAATATATTACGATTAGTCGACTTTCTTAGTTCTCAATCATATCTTACGATTACACTTCTTCCTTAGTTATTAAACTAATATGGTTGCCTACGTTCTCTTTCGAATGCGATTAGATCATTCATTTGATCTAAATCTATGTGCACAGGTCCCACACATGGTTCTCAATCTAGTCTAACTAAGTCACGTAGTTGGGAATTATCATCCGTTATTAGATATTCTTATGTTTTCAACATGTATGTCGATTAGATCAACTTTCCAGTTTCTTAATTATCTCCCTAATATTTTATCATGTGTTCTTCTTTTGCGATTCATAGAACAGTTAGTCAATTTCTTGGCTCTCAATATCGAACGATCGCAACTTCTTCCTTACTCGTAAAGCAAGTTTGATCTGCCTCATTTCTCTATTCTTTTGCAAATGCTATTAGATGGTGTATTAGTTCTAAATCTTCAAGGAATAGGTCCAGCCGCATGGTTCTTAATCCATTCTTATTAAAACATATTTATGTTCTTACCTTGTGAAATTGATCTCATATCTTTTCCAAGTTATATGTGCTATGATTGGAACTCCTCCCATATTTCATAATCTCACACGACTAATTTCCTTTCTTTGTTCTGTGAATTGCATATGTCATGTCTCCTTTTGTTGTTCATTGTATAGCACGATTAGTCGCATTTCTTAGTTCTCAATATTGTACGATTATCACTTCTTCCTTTGTCATTATACAAGGTGTGTAATTGGCTTCATTTCTCAGTTTCTTTTTCAAATAAGGTTAGATAATCATCTTTTGTTCAAAGTCTTTTTCAATTGAGAACCAATTCTTGGTTCTTAATCTAGCATAATTAAATCACATTTTATGTTGTTATCATTAGTTATTAGAACTTATTATGTTTCGACATGTACTTTGCTGAGAACTCCTTTCTTGTTTCTTAATCTTATGCGACTTGATCCCAGTTAATAGTATTAAATCTTGTACGAGCGAGTCCCCTTTCTCAATTCTCAATATCGTACGACTACAACTCCTTCCACTGTTATTAAGCACGTATACTTGGCCTTATGAACATTTCTCGCTTAATACTTCAAAACCATCATATTATATTTTAGTTCTTATTCTTTTATGCATAGTTATCACTCATGGTTTTTAATTTGGCCAAATCAAATCGCATTTTAAGTTCTTATCTTGAGTTACGTGATTTACTTTTATAAGAACTCCTGTTCTATTTCTTATTCTGATATGACTCGTTCTACATTGTTAGTTCTTAATCCTGTACGATTAGATCTCCTTTACTGTGTCAGAATATAGTACGATTAGACCCTTTCTTACTTCTCAATATCGTACTATTACAATTTCTTTCTTAATCATTGTCCAGGCATAATTACTAGGCCTCATTTCTTAGTTCGTTTTCTAATACGATTAGATAATCTCTTAATTATAAATCTTTAATGAATACGACCCGCTCTTGGTTCTTTTTAAATCTAATACGACAACTTCTCCTTTATCAGTTCTCAATCTTGTTTGATTGTTGTATCTCCTTTTGCGACTCACAATATATTACGATTAGACTCGACTTTCTTAGTTCTCAATATCTTACTATTACACTTCTTCCTTAGTTATAAAGCTAATGTGGTTGCCTCCGTTCTCTGTCGAATGCGATTAGATCATTCATTTGATCTAAATCTTTTGTGCACAGATTAACACATGGTTCTCAATCTAGTCTAACTAAGTCACGTATTAGGGGCTTATCAAATGTTATTAGATATTCTTATCTTTTCAACATGTATGTCGATTAGATCACCTTTCTAGTTTCTTAATTATCTCCCAAATATTTTATCATGTGTTCACCTTTTGTGATTCATACGTAGAACAGTTAGTCAATTTCTTGGCTCTCAATATCGAACGATCGCAACTTCTTCCTTACTTGTAAAGCAAGTTTGATCGGCCTCATTTCTCTATTCTTTTGCAAATGCTATTAGATGATGTATTAGTTCTAAATATTCAAGGAATAGGTCCAGCGCATGGTTCTTAATCCAATCTTATTAAAACACATTTATGTTCTTACCTTGTGTGTGAAATTTGATCTCATATCTTTTCCAAATGTGCTATGAGTGGAACTTCTCTAATATTTCATAATCTTACACGACTAATCTCCTTTGTTTGTTCTGTGAATTGCATATGTTATGTCTCCTTTCTTAGTTCTCAATATCGTACGAATACAACTCCTTCCATTGTGATTAAGCACGTATACTTGGCCTCATTTCTCACTTATTTCTTCAAAACTATCATATTATATTTTAGTACTTATTCTATTATTCATAGTTATCACTCATGGTTCTTAATTTGGCCAAATCAAATCGTATTTTAAGTTCTTATATTGAGTTACGAGATTTACTTTTATAAGAACTCCTGTTCTATTTCTTAATCTGATATGCATCGATCAACTTTGTTAGTTCTTAATCCTGTACGACTAGATTCCTTTACTGTGTCATAATATAGTACGATTAGACCATTTCTTTCTTCTCAATATCGTACTATTACAATTTCTTCCTTAATCATTGTGCAGGCATAATTAATAGGCCTCATTTCTCAGTTCTTTTTCTTATACGATTAGATAAGAAATTATAAATCTTTAATGAATACGACCCGCTCTTGGTTCTTTTTACATATAATACGACTACTCTCCTTTTCATTGTATCACCTTTTGCGACTCACAATATATTACGATTAGTCGACTTTCTTAGTTCTCAATATCTTACGATTACACTTCTTCCATAGTTATTAAGCTAATATAGTTGCCTCCGTTCTCTTTCGAATGCGATTAGATCATTCATTTGATCTAAATCTTTGTGCACAGGTCCCACACATGGTTCTCAATCTAGTCTAACTAAGTCACGTATTTGGGGCTTATCATCCGTTATTAGATATTCTTATGTTTTCAAAATGTATGTCGATTAGATCAACTTTCCAGTTTCTTAATGATCTCCCTAATATTTTATCATGTTTACTCCTTTTACGATTCATAGAACAGTTAGTCAATTTCTTGGCTCTCAATATCGAACGATCGCAACTTCTTCCATAACTCGTAAAGCAAGTTTGATCTGCCTCATTTCTCTATTCTTTTGCAAATGCTATTAGATGGTGTATTAGTTCTAAATCTTCAAGGAATAGGTCCAGCCGCATGGTTCTTAATCCATTCTTATTAAAACATATTTATGTTCTTACCTTGTGAAATTTGATCTCATATCTTTTCCAAATGTGCTATGATTGGAACTCCTCCCATATTTCATAATCTCACACGACTAATTTCCTTTCTTTGTTCTGTGAATTGCATATGTCATGTCTCCTTTTGTTGTTCATTGTATAGCACGATTAGTCGCATTTCTTAGTTCTCAATATTGTACGATTATCACTTCTTCCTTTGTCATTATACAAGGTGTGTAATTGGCTTCATTTCTCAGTTTCTTTTTCAAATAAGGTTAGATAATCATCTTTTGTTCAAAGTCTTTTTCAATTTGAACCAATTCTTGGTTCTTAATCTAGCATAATTAAATCACATTTTACGTTGTTATCATGAGTTATTTAGAACATATTATGTTTCTACATGTACTTTGTTGAGAACTCCTTTCTTGTTTCTTAATCTTATGCTACTTGATCCCAGTTATTAGTATTTAATCTTGTACGATTTGTCCCCTTTCTGAGTTCTCAATATCGAATTACAACTCATTCCACTGTGATTAAGCACGTATACTTGGCCTCATTTCTCACTTATTTCTTCAAAACCATCATATTATATTTTAGTTCTTATTCTTTTATGCATAGTTATCACTCATGGTTCTTAATTTGGCCAAATCAAATCGCATTTTAAGTTCTTATCTTGAGTTACGAGATTTACTTTTATAAGAACTAGATGTTCTATTTCTTAATCTGATAGACTCGATCTACTTTGTTAGTTCTTAATCCTGTAAGATCATAGAAACTGTGTCATAACATAGTACGATTAGACCCTTTCTTTTTTCTCAATATCGTACTATTACAATTTCTTCCTTAATCATTGTGCAGGCATAATTAATAGCCTCTGTTTCTCAGTTATTTTTCTTATACGATTAGATAATCTCTTAATTATAAATCTCTAATGAATAGGACCCACTCTTGGTTCTTTTTAAATCTAATACGGCTACTTCTCCTTTATTAGTTCTCAATCTTGTTTCATTGCTGTATCTCCTTTGGCGACTCACAATATATTACGATTAGCACTTCTTCCTTACTTCTCCTTTATTAGTTCTTTGATCAATCTTGTTTCATTGTCTAACTAAGTATCTCAAAATGTATGTCGATTAGATCAACTTTCAGTTTCTTAATTATCTCCCTAATATTTTATATGTGTTCGCGACATAGAACGGTTAGTCAATATATTCGCACGATTAGTCGACTTTCTTAGTTCTCTTAATATCTTACATATTTATGATTACACTTCTTCTATGATTGGAACTTAGTTATTAAGCTAATAAGGTTGCCTTTCCGTTCTCTTTCATCTTTTGAATGCCAATTCTTGATTAGCATCATTCATTTGATCTAAACTAACTAGATTAGACTCTGTCTCTTATACACATCTAGATGTGTATAAGAGACAGAAATGAGATGTAAGATTAGATCGAACTTTTCATTGTTTCTTAATTATCTCCCTAATATTTTATCATGTGTTCTTCATAAGCGATTCATAGAATGGTATAAGAGACAATTTCTTGAATCGAAAATGATCTAGATGATAAAAACTTCTTCCATACTCCTAATATTTTATCATGTATTCAAGCTTTGATCAAAAGATCATTTCTCTATTCACAGTAAAAGAAATGCTATTAGATGGTGTATTAGTTCTAAATCTTCAAGGAATAGGTCCAGCCGCATGGTTCTTAATCCATTCTTATTAAAACATATTTATGTTCTTACCTTGTGAAATTTGATCTCATATCTTTTCCAAATGTGCTATGATTGGAACTCCTCCCATATTTCATAATCTCACACGACTAATCTCCTTTAGACTTTGTTCTGTGAATTGCATATGTTATGTCTCCTTTTGTTGTTCATTGTATAGCACGATTAGTCGCATTTCTTAGTTCTCAATATTGTACGATTAATACTTCTTCATTTGTCATTATACAGGGTGTGTAATTGGCTTCCTTTCTCAGTTCTTTTTCAAATATGGTTAGATAATCATCTTTTGTTCAAAGTCTTTTTCAATTTGAACCAATTCTTGGTTCTTAATCTAGCATAATTGAATCACATTTTACGTTGTTATCATGAGTTATTAGAACTTATTATGTTTTGACATGTACTTTGTTGAGAACTCCTTTCCTGTGTCTTAATCTTATGCAACTTGATCCCAGTTATTAGTATTTAATCTTGTACGATTTGTCCCCTTTCTCAGTTCTCAATATCGTACGACTACAACTCCTTCCACTGTTATTAAGCACGTATACTTGGCCACATTTCTCACTTATTACTTCAAAACCATCATATTATATTTTAGTTCTTATATTTTTAAGTCTATGCATAGTTAACACTCATGGTTCTTAATTTGGCCAAATCAAATCGCATTTTAAGTTCTTATCTTGAGTTACGAGATTTACTTTTATAAGAACTCCTGTTCTATTTCTTAATCTGATATGACTCGATCTACTTTGTTAGTTCTTAATCCTGTACGATCAGATCTTCTTTACTGTGTCATAACATAGTACGATTAGACCCTTTCTTCTTCTCAATATCGTACTATTACAATTTCTTCCTTAATCATTGTGCAGGCACAATTAATAGGCCTCATTTCTCAGTACTTTTTCTTATACGATTAGATAATCTCTTAATTTTAAATCTTTAATGAATACGACCGGCTCTTGGTTCTTTTTAAATCTAATACGGCTACTTCTCCTTTATTAGTTCTCAATCTTGTCTCATTGCTGTATCTCCTTTGGCGACTCACAATATATTACGATTAGTCGACTTTCTTAGTTCTAAATATCTTACGATTACACTTCTTCCTTAATTATTAAACTAATATGATGTTGCCTCCGTTCTCTTTCGAATGCGATTAGCTCATTCATTTGATCTAAATCTTTGTGCATAGGTCCCACACATGGTTCTCAATCTAGTCTAACTAAGTCACGTATTTTGGGCTTATCATCCGTTATTAGATATTCTTATGTTTTCGAAATGTATGTCGATTAGATCAACTTTCCAGTTTCTTAATTATCTCCCTAATATTTTATCATGTGTTCTTCTTTTGCGATTCATAGAACAGTTAGTCAATTTCTTGGCTCTCAATATCGAACGATCGCAACTTCTTCCTTACTCGTAAAGCAAGTTTGATCTGCCTCATTTCTCTATTCTTTTGCAAATGCTATTAGATGGTGTATTAGTTCTAAATCTTCAAGGAATAGGTCCAGCCGCATGGTTCTTAATCCATTCTTATTAAAACATATTTATGTTCTTACCTTGTGAAATTTGATCTCATATCTTTTCCAAATGTGCTATGATTGGAACTCCTCCCATATTTCATAATCTCAACACGACTAATCTCCTTTCTTTGTTCTGTGAATTGCATACGTTATGTCTCCTTTTGTTGTTCATTGTATAGCACGATTAGTCGTATTTCTTAGTTCTCAATATTGTACGATTATCACTTCTTCCTTTGTCATTATACTAGGTGTGTAATTGGCTTCATTTCTCAGTTTCTTTTTCAAATAAGGTTAGATAATCATCTTTTGTTCAAAGTCTTTTTCAATTTGAACCAATTCTTGGTTCTTAATCTAGCATAATTAAATCACATTTTATGTTGTTATCATTAGTTATTAGAACTTATTATGTTTCGACATGTACTTTGCTGAGAACTCCTTTCTTGTTTCTTAATCTTATGCGACTTGATCCCAGTTAATAGTATTAAATCTTGTACGATTTGTCCCCTTTCTCAGTTCTCAATATCGTACGACTACAACTCCTTCCACTGTTATTAAGCACGTATACTTGGCCACATTTCTCACTTAATACTTCAAAACCATCATATTAGAAAAAGCTCTTGGTTCTTTTTAAATCTAATACGGCTACTTCTCCTTTATTAGTTCTCAATCTTTTTTTATTGCTGTATCTCCTTTAGCGACTCACAATATATTACGATTAGTCGACTTTCTTAGTTCTCAATATCTCACGATTACTCGACTTCTTCCTTAGTTATTAAGCTAATATGGTAGCCTCCGTTCTCTTTCGAATGCGATTAGATCATTCATTTGATCTAAATCTTTTCTGCACAGGTCCCACACATGGTTCTCAATCTAGTCTAACTAAGTCACGTATTAGGGGCTTATCATCCGTTATTAGATATTCTTATCTTTTCAACATGTATGTCGATTAGATCACCTTTCTAGTTTCTTAATTATCCCCCTAATATTTTATCATGTGTTCACCTTTTGCGATTCGTAACATTGAACAGTTAGTCAATTTCTTGGCTCTCAATATCGAACGATAGCAACTTCTTCCTCACTCGTAAAGTAAGTTTGATCGGCCTCATTTCTCTATTCTTTTGCAAATGCTATTAGATGATGTATTGGTTCTAAATCTTCAAGGAATAGGTCCAGCGCATGGTTCTTAATCCATTCTTATTAATATATATTTATGTTCTTACCTTGTGAAATTTGATCTCATATCTTTTGCAAATGTACTATGACTTTATTGGAACTACTCTCGCATTCATAATCTTACACGACCAATCTCCTTTCTTTGTTCTGTGAATAGCATATGTTGTGTCTCCTTTTTTGTTCATTGTGTAGCACGATTAGTCGCATTTCTTAACTCTCAATATTGTACGATTTCAGTTCTTCCTTTGTCATTATACAAGGTGTGTAATTGGCTTCATTTCTCAGTTCTTTATCAAATAAGCTAAGATAATGATCTTTTGTTCAAACTCTTTTTCAATTTGAACTGATTCTTGGTTCTTAATCTAGCATAATTAAATCACATTCTACGTTGTTATCAAGAGTTATTAGAACATATTATGTTTCTACATGTACTTTGTTGAGAATTCCTTTCTTGTTTCTTAATCTTATGCTACTTGATCCCAGTTATTAGTATTAAATCTTGTACGATTTGTCCCCTTTCTCAGTTCTCAATATCGTACGACTACAACTCCTTCCACTGTGACTAAGCACGCATTCTTGGCCTCATTTCTCACTTATTTCTTCAAATCCATCATATTATATTTTAGTTCTTATTCTTTTATGCATAGTTATCACTCATGGTTCTTAATTTGGCCAAATCAAATTGCATTTTAAGTTCTTATCTTGAGTTACGAGATTTACTTTTATAAGACCTCCTGTTCTATTTCTTAATCTGATATGACTCGATCGACTTTGTTAGTTCTTAATCCTGTACTATTAGATCTCCTTTACTGTGTCATAATATAGTACGATTAGACCCTTTCTTTCTTCTCAATATCGTACTATTACAATTTCTTCCTTAATCATTGGGCAGGCATAATTAATAGGCCTCGTTTCTCAGTTCTATTTCTTATACGATTAGATAATATCTTAATTATAAATCTTTAATGAATATGACCCGCTCTTGGTTCTTTTTAAATCGAATACGGCTACTTCTCCTTTATTAGTTCTCAATCTTTTTTTATTGCTGTATCTCCTTTAGCGACTCACAATATATTACGTTTAGTCGACTTTCTTAGTTCTCAGGTAATATCTCACGATTACACTTCTTCCTTAGTTATTAAGCTAATATGGTAGGCTCCGTTCTCTTTCGAATGCGATTAGATCATTCATTTGATCTAAATCTTTTCTGCACTGGTCCCACACATGGTTCTCAATCTAGTCTAACTAAGTCACGTATTAGGGGCTTATCATCCGTTATTAGATATTCTTATCTTTTCAACATGTATGTCGATTAGATCACCTTTCTAGTTTCTTAATTATCCCCCTAATATTTTATCATGTGTTCACCTTTTGCGATTCGTAACATTGAACAGTTAGTCAATTTCTTGGCTCTCAATATCGAACGATAGCAACTTCTTCCTCACTCGTAAAGTAAGTTTGATCGGCCTCATTTCTCTATTCTTTTGCAAATGCTATTAGATGATGTATTGGTTCTAAATCTTCAAGGAATAGGTCCAGCGCATGGTTCTTAATCCATTCTTATTAATATATATTTATGTTCTTACCTTGTGAAATTTGATCTCATATCTTTTGTGCAAATGTACTATGATTGGAACTACTCTCGCATTCATAATCTTACACGACTAATCTCCTTTCTTTGTTCTGTGAATTGCATATGTTATGTCTCCTTTTTTGTTCATTGTTCAGCACGATTAGTCGCATTTCTTAGATCTCAATATTGTACGATTATCACTTCTTCCTTTGTCATTATACAAGGTGTGTAATTGGCTTCATTTCTCAGTTTCTTTTTCAAATAAGGTTAGATAATCATCTTTTGTTCAAACTCATTTTCAATTTGAACTGATTCTTGGTTCTTAATCTAGCATAATTAAATCACATTTTACGTTGTTATCATGAGTTATTAGAACTTAATATGTTTCTACATGTACTTTGTTGAGAACTCCTTTGTTGTTTCTTAATCTTATGCGACTTTATCCCAGTTATTAGTATATAATCTTGTACGATTTGTCCCTTTTTGAGTTCTCAATATCGTACGACTACAACTCCTTCGACTGTGATTAAACACGTATACTTCGCCTCTGATTTCTCACTTATTTCTTCAAAACCATCGTATTATATTTTAGTTCTTATTCTTTTTTGCATAGTTATCACTTATGGTTCTTAATTTGGCCAAATCAAATCGTATTTTAAGTTCTTATCTTGAGTTACGAGATTTACTTTTTTAAGAACTCCTGTTCCATTCCTTAATCTGATATGACTCGATCTACTTTGTTAGTTCTTAATCCTGTACGATCAGATCTCCATTACTGTGTCATAACATAGTACGATTAGACCCTTTCTTTCTTCTCAACATCGTACTATTACAATTTCTTCCTTAATCATTGTGCAGGCACAATTAATAGGCCTCATTTCTCTGTTCTTTTTCTTATACGATTAGATAATCTCTAATTATAAATCTTTAATGAATATGACCCGCTCTTGGTTCTTTTTAAATCTAATACGGCTACTTCTCCTTTATTAGTTCTCAATCTTGTTTGGTTGCTGTATCTCCTTTTGCGACTCACAATATATTACGATTAGTCAATTTCTTTAAGAGTTCTCAATATCTTACGATTAAAATTCTTCCTTAGTTATTAAGCTAATATGGTAGCCTCCGTCCTCTTTCGAATGCGATTAGATCATTCATTTGATCTAAATCTTTCTGCACAGGTCCCACACATGGTTCTCAATCTAGTCTAACTAAGTCACGCATTAGGGGCTTATCATCCGTTATAAGATATTCTTATCTTTTCAACATGTATGTCGATTAGATCACCTTTCTAGTTTCTTAATTATCTCCCTAATATTTTATCATGTGTTCACCTTTTGCGATTCATAACATAGAACAGTTAGTCAATTTCTTGGCTCTATCGAACGATCGCAACTTCTTCCTTACTCGTAAAGCAAGTTTGATTGGCCTCATTTCCCTATTCTTTTGCAAATGATTTTAGATGATGTATTAGTTCTAAATCTTCAAGGAATAGGTCTAGGCGCATGGTTCTTAATCCATTCTTATTAAAACATATTTATGTTATTACCTTGTGAAATTTGATCTCATATTACTGAGTCTTTTTCCAAATGTGCTATGATTGGAACTCCTCTAGTATTTCATAATCTTACACGACTAATCTCCTTTCTATGTTCTGTGAATTGCATATGTTATGTCTCCTTTTGTTGTTCATTGTATAGCACGATTAGTCGCATTTTTCTTAGTTCTCAATATTGTACGATTATCACTTCTTTCTTTGTCATTATACAAGGTGTAATTGGCTTCATTTCTCCGTTCTTTTTCAAATAAGGTTGGATAATCATCTTTTGTTCAAAGTCTTTTAAATTTGAACTGATTCTTGGTCCTTAATCTGGCATAATTAAATCACACTTTACGTTGTTCTCATGAGTTATTAGAACTTATTATGTTTCTACATGTACTTTGTTGAGAACTCCTTTCTTGTTTCTTAATCTTATGCGACTTGATCCCAGTTATTAGTATTTAATCTTGTACGATTTGTCCCCTTTCTCAGTTCTCAATATCGTACGACTACAACTCCTTCCAATCTGTCAATTATAAAATAGGAGTATACTTGGCCTCATTTCTCACTTATTACTTCAAAACCATCATATTATATTTGAGTTCTTATTCTTTTATGCATAGTTATCACTCATGGTTCTTAATTTGGCCAAATCAAATCGCATTTTAAGTTCTTATCTTGAGTTACGAGATTTACTTTTATAAGTACTCCTGTTCTATTTCTTAATCTGATATGACTCGATCTACTTTGTTAGTTCTTAATCCTGTACGATCAGATCTCCTTTACTGTGTCATAACATAGTAAGATTAGACCCTTTCTTCTTCTCAATATCGTACTATTTCAATTTCTTCCTTAATTATTGTGCAGGCACAATTAATAGGCCTCATTTCTCAGTTCTTTTTCTTATACGATTAGATAATCTCTTAATTATAAATCTTTAATGAATACAACCCGCTCTTGGTTCTTTTTAAATCTAATACGGCTACTTCTCCTTTTCTAGTTCTCAATCTTGTTTGATTGCTGTATCTCCTTTGGCGACTCACAATATATCTGCTTACGATTAGTCGACTTTCTTAGTTCTCAATATCTTACGAATACACTTCTTCCTTAGTTATTAAGCTAATATGGTTGCCTCCGTTCTCTTTCGAATGCGGTTAGATCATTCATTTGATCTAAATCTTTGTGCACAGGTCCCACACATGGTTCTCAATCTAGTCTAACTAAGTCACGTATTAGGGGCTTATCATCCGTTATAAGATATTCTTATCTTTTCAACATGTATGTCGATTAGATCACCTTTCCAGTTTCTTAATTATCTCTCTAATATTTTATCATGTGTTCTTCTTTTACTATTCATAGAACAGTTAGTCAGTGATGCGAACCCCGTGCGCAATCGACTTGATGCCACGAAACCCAACAATTCATGACGGCACCAAAACCCCAAGGATCGACTCCAAAGTTGGTCACAAGAATTTGGACAGCAAACACGCAAACAAGAACAATATAGAACACACAAGAATCAAGCAAGAATTTAACCGATTGTCTATAACGAGACACAAGAACCAAACTCTTAACAAGATTTAAAGCAAGAATTGACCCATTGCCTATATGAATCAGGCAAGAACCAAATCTATAAGTTGGTTAGAACAATCACCGTTGCTCAAGCGATGATCCCAGCAAAGTCTTAATCCAAAGACTAAAAGAAAGAACTTTTTCCTCACGAAAAAGATGAATATTCTTGATAAAAATATCTGCTCAAAATCGTGCATATGATGAGGCCTATTTATAGGCTTAATAAAGTCCTAAAAACTAGCTTAAAAACTCCTAAAAATAGTGCTAGGGTTCAGCCATAAGTGGCCACAATATGAGCCTAAAACTAATAACTAAATTACAACTAAACTTGACTTAAACCCAACTTAAAATCAGCCCAATTTACACAACACTTTAAATTATTATTGGGCTTTATAAAATAATAGAGTGAACGCAAACTACTGGACTTCTCCATTATGGATTTGGACTTGAAGAATGTTCCAATAAGATGTACAAGCCCGTTCCACTTCTAGATTATAAGTTTGTTTGGGACGGCTTCCTCGTCAAGAACACCTAGAACCAAACTTTGCATGGCTTGTTGGATTCTCTTTGCACATGCCCTTGTAATTGGTCCAGTGGGCACTTGCCATGACTCTTCACGAACCTTAGTCAAGCTTGAAGATGCGCTTTGGCTCGTATCAGTCAATTTCTTGGCTCTCAATATCGAACGATAGCAACTTCTTCCTCACTCGTAAAGCAAGTTTGACCGGCCTCATTTCTCTATTCTTTTGCAAATGATATTAGATGATGTATTAGTTCTAAATCTTCAAGGAATAGGTCTAGCGCATGGTTCTTAATCCATTCTTATTAAAACATATTTATGTTCTTACCTTGTGAAATTTGATCTCATATCTTTTCCAAATGTACTATGATTGGAACTCTTCTCGTATTTCAAAATCTTACACGACCAATCTCCTTTCTTTGTTCTGTGAATTGCATATGTTATGTCTCCTTTTTTGTTCATTGTGTAGCACGATTAGTCGTTCATTTCTTAGTTCTCAATATTGTACGATTATCACTTCTTCCTTTGTCATTATACAAGGTGTTTAATTGGCTTCATTTCTCAGTTCTTTTTCAAATAAGGTTAGATAATCATCTTTTGTTCAAACTCTTTTTCAATTTGAATTGATTCTTAGTTCTTAATCTAGCATAATTAAATCACATTTTACGTTATTATCATGAGTTATTAGAACTTATTATGTTTCTACATGTACTTTGTTGAGAACTCCTTTGTTATTTCTTAATCTTATGCGACTTGATCCCAGTTATTAGTATTTAATCTTGTACGATTTGTTCCCTATTTTGAGTTCTCAATATCGTACGACTACAACTCCTTCCACTGTGATTAAGCACGCATACTTGGCCTCATTTCTCACTTATTCTTCAAAACCATCATATTATATTTGAGTTCTTATTCTTTTATGCATAGTTATCACTCATGGTTCTTAATTTGGCCAAATCAAATCGCATTTTAAGTTCTTATCTTGCCGAAGTGTAAATTCTTCCTTAATCATTAAGAAGGCATAATTAATAGGCCTCATTTCTCAGTTCTTTTTCTTATACGATTAGATAATCTCTAATTATAAATCTTTAATGAATACGACCCGCTCTTGGTTCTTTTTAAATCTAATACGGCTACTTCTCCTTTATTAGTTCTCAATCTTGTTTGGTTGCTGTATCTCCTTTTGCGACTCACAATATATTACGATTAGTCGATTTCTTAGTTCTCACTATCTTACGATTAAACTTCTTCCTTAGTTACTAAGCTAATATGGTAGCCTCCGTTCTCTTTCGAATGCGATTAGATCATTCATTTGATCTAAATCTTTTCTGCAGGTCCCACACATGGTACTCAATCTAGTCTAACTAAGTCACGTATTAGGGGCTTATCATCCGTTATTAGATATTCTTATCTTTTCAACATGTATGTCGATTAGATCACCTTTCTAGTTTCTTAATTATCTCCCTAATATTTTATCATGTGTTCTCCTTTTGCAATTCATAACATAGAACAGTTAGTCAATTTCTTGGCTCTCAATATCGAATGATCGCAACTTCTTCCTTACTCGTAAAGCAAGTTTGATTGGCCTCATTTCCCTATTCTTTTGCAAATGCTTTTAGATGATGTATTAGTTCTAAATCTTCAAGGAATAGGTCCAGCCACATGGTTCTTAATCCATTCTTATTCAAACATATTTATGTTGTTACCTTGTGAAATTTGATCTCATATCTTTTCCAAATGTGCCATGATTGGAACTCCTCTCATATTTCATGATCTTACACGACTAATCTCCTTTCTTTGTTCTGAATTGCATATGTTATGTCTCCTTATGTTGTTCATCATATAGCTCGATTACTCGCAATTCTTAGTTCTCAATATTGTACGATTATCTCCTTTGTCATTATACAAGGTGTAATTGGCTTCATTTCTCAGTTCTTTTTCAAAATAAGGTCAGATAATCATCTTTTGTTCAAAGTCTTTTACGATTTGAACTGATTCTTGGTTCTTAATCTGGCATAATTAAATCACATTTTACGTTGTTTTCATGAGTTATTAGAACTTATTATGTTTCTACATGTACTTTGTTGAGAACTCCTTTCTTGTTTCTAAATCTTATGGGACTTGTTCCCAGTTATTAGTATTTAATCTTGTACGATTTGTCCCCTTTCTGAGTTCTCAATATCGTACGACTACAACTCCTTCCACTGTGATTAGGCACGTATACTATACTTGGCCTCGTTTCTCACTTATTACTTCAAAACCATCATATTATATTTGAGTTCTTATTCTTTTATGCATAGTTATCACTCATAGTTCTTAATTTGGCCAAATCAAATCGCATTTTAAGTTCTTATCTTGAGTTACGAGATTTACTTTTATAAGAACTCCTATGCTGTTCTATTTCTTATTCTGATATGACTCGATCTACTATGTTAGTTCTAAATCCTGTACGATCATATCTCCTTTACTGTGTCATCACATAGTACGATTAGACCCTTTCTTTCTTCTCAATATCGTACTATTACAATTTCTTTCTTAATCATTGTGCAGGCATAATTAATAGGCCTCATTTCTCAGTTCTTTTTCTTATACGATTAGATAATCTCTAATTATAAATCTTTAATGAATACGCTCTTGGTTCTTTTTAAATATAGTACGGCTACTTCTCCTTTATTAGTTCTCAATCTTGTTTGATTGCTGTATCTCCTTTTGCGACTCACAATATATTACGATTAGTCGACTTTCTTAGTTCTCAATATCTTATGATTACACTTCTTCCTTACTTATTAAGCTAATATGGTTGCCTCCGTTCTCTTTCGAATGCGATTAGATCATTCATTTAATCTAAATCTCTGTGTACAGGTCCCACACATGGTTTTCAATCTAGTCTAACTAAGATATCACGTATTAGGGGCTTATCATCCGTTATTAGATATTCTTATGTTTTCAACATGTATGTCGATTAGATCAGCTTTCTAGTTTCTTAATTATCTCCCTAATATTTTATCATGTGTTCCCTTTTTGCGATTCATAGAACAGTTAGTCAATTTCTTGGCTCTCAGAATCGAACGATCGCAACTTCTTCCTTACTCGTAAAGCAAGTTTGATCGGCCTCATTTCTCTATTCTTTTGCAAATGCTATTAGATGATGTATTAGTTCTAAATCTTCAAGGAATTGGTCCAGCTGCATGGTTCTTAATCCATTCTTATTAAAACATATTCATGTTCTTAACTTTGTGAAATTTGATCTCACATCTTTTCCAAATGTGCAATGATCGGAACTCCTCTCATATTTCATAACCTCACACGACTAATCTCCTTTCTCTGTTCTGAATTGCATATGTTATGTCTCCTTTGTTTTTCATTGTGTAGCTCGATTAGTCGCATTTCTTAGTTGTCAATGTTGGTACGATTATCACTTCTTCTTTTGTTATTGTACAATGTGTAATTGGCTTCATTTCTCAGTTCTTTTTCCAATGAGGTTAGATAATCAACCTTTGTTCAAACTCTTTTTCAATTTGAACTGATTCTTGGTTCTTAATCTTGCATAATTAATTCACATTTTACGTTGTTATCACGAGTTATTAGAACTTATTGTGTTTCTACATGTACTTTGTTGAGAACTCCTTTCTTGTTTCTTAATCCTGTGCGACTTGATCCCAGTTATTAGTATTTAATCTTGTACGATTTGTCCCCTTTCTTAGTTCTCAATATCGTACGTGTGAAACCCAGTATTTTACTAGCCTTGTTCTTTGATTTTTAACTGGTTTAAAATGTTTTTCATATTATTTTTAGTCATTAAGTAAAACAAGGTCATACTAATTCTTCCTTTAAAGAATTATTTGACATCTATTTCAGTCCAGCCACAGATATTTTTGCCCCTTCAAAAAATTGGTTTATTCAAGAAGTACCAACTTAGAAAGACTAGGCAGTATTATGAATTTATACTGATTGTACTAAAAGTGTGACTATTGAACATATTCCAGAAGAAGAAGAAAGAAGAAAACAAAGACTCTCCAAAGGATGTTTTGAAATAGGAATCGTAGATTAATGCCCTTTGGAAATAATCTTGAAGGAATTCAAAAGATCAGATAGATCTATGAACTATTTTAATGGAAATTGATATAATTTAACAAATATAAAAATGATTAAGTTCTAAATGATATTTAAATATCATTATCTTATAATAATCTATAGCTTTTTGGTGATAATTTATTCTTGTTATTAATGATTCTATGAAGGCTTTATTATCTTTTGGAGTCTCTAAATATCTTAATTCTAACAACTCTATTAATTCTAATCTTGAATCTATGTTCTTCCAATTTTGTGTAATAGCAGATTTAATAACCTTAATTTCAGTAAAATAAGGATGCATAAATAAATTTCGAAATAAATCTTTTAAATAAAATAAACTTGAATCCATATAACAATTTTACAATGTTTGGAACTAGAGTTCTTACTTGTAAGTAAAGCAGAGATAGGCTTGAGGTATGAAAATTCTCACACTTGATCTCACTCTAGAATTCTTTGAGATTTTTGTCTAATGTTTTTTCGATGATCCTTGAAATAAAAAAAATGCCTTCTTAAATAGGCAGAAACGGAATCTCTAATAGTAGTAAATGGCCGACAAATGCCAATTACTTTTACAAAAGTAACTTTTACAAAAGTCTAAAGTAGTCATCATTTTGTCTATTCTTGGTCAAAAGTTGCAATAATTAAAAGTAACTTTTACAAAAGTCTAAAGTAGTCATCATTTTGTCTATTCTTGGTCAAAAGTTGCAATAATTTCTCTTGTCTTGTGGTTGAGTAGTCATGTCTTTGTGTTTGAGTAGTCATGTCTTTATGGAATTGGAGAGAAAATGCCGTAACAATCATCTTCATTTTGATAGAATGGATCTTGATCATCTTTTTGAGTAGAATTGTCTATCTTCTTCAGATATCTGACTTAGTGCGTCTTGTAATTTTTTCTTGAATTCTTCTTTACTAGAGGTGGATGCCATCATACTTTGAAATTTACTCTTAGTAGTAAAAAACTCGGATGCTTGAATAGGTGAAGAACAAGTTTCTTCAAGATCTTTTATAGTATTCCACCATTTAATTCTGTATTCTCTTGATAGATTTGGTAATCCATAAATATCAGTTTTATTAAAATTCCATGCCATAATAAATGGTAATTTGTTTTTCTTGAAAAATTGCAGAGTCATAGTAGGATCATTAATTTCTCTACTATTTTGTCGACAGTACCAAGAAATTCTAGGCAGTAATTATGGCAGAATTTGTGCATTTGCTACGAAATCATCCCACCAATCGTAAAACCATCTTGGAACCATTGATAAGTCCTTGTCAAATTGGATAAACCATGAATCCAATAAAGGGTGCATAGAAGTGCAAACGCCATGCTTTGATATAGTCATAATAATTGTAACTGTTTTTAGAATCTTATAAGAAATTCATCTTCTTAGAAGGTCTGAGTAATTTTTTTATTTTCATTTTTGAATAATTATAGAAAACATTGGAGTCTCCTCCTTTGGAGAGTCTTTGTTTTCTTCTTTCTTCTTCTTCTGGAATATGTTCAATAGTCACACTTTTAGTATCAATCAGTATAAATTCATAATACTGCCTAGTCTTTCTTGGTACTTCTTGAATAAACCAATTTTTTGAAGGGGCAAAAATATCTGTGGCTGGACTGAAATAGATGTCAAATAATTCTTTAAAGGAAGAATTAGTATGACCTTGTTCAAGAAAAATAAGGGGTTTGACATAGTCTTTTAGGATATATTGGCTTTGAGAAGATGATGCCGTAGGAGAGGATGAGGGAGAATTAATAGAAGGATTTTGAGTAGAAGATGACGCCTGAAATTTATCAGGAGTTCTTGGAATAGGGACCTGATTTTGTACTGCTCCTTCATCTTCTATATAGGAATTGGTTCTTTATAATGACATCTAGACATAATCTATCCAAGTTACAGATCTAGGGTTGAATAGCTAATATACACAGGTAATCTGATTTACGAAGTAGAAGGGCGAGTAAAGCCAAAGGAGAATTTGGATTTCTAGGATAATTTTGATTAATGAAATCAATGGTGGAGATCTATCTGCCAGGCATAATTAATAGGCCTTATTTCTCAGTTCTTTTTCTTATACGTTTGGAATTCATTTCCCTGTAAAAATTCAGGCGTAATCTTCTACTCAAGATCCTTCTATTAATTCTCCTTTAATAAATTCTATTTGAAAATCAAAGTTTGAAAGTAATGCTTGCCATCTGGCAAAAATTTGTTTTGAAACTATATTTTTGACATCTTTTTCTAAAATATCTTTTGCAGCTTTGCAGATCTAAAGTTAAAAAGTTTTATTTATCAAATCGTCTTGAAATTTCGAAATACATAATACTATAGATAGAATCTCTTTTTTAATAGTAGAGTAGTTTTTCTGAGCAAGCTTATCCAAATTCCAGAATGAAATCTTATTAGTTGTTCATTTTTATCTAAGTATTTTTGTTTGAGTATACCTCCATATCCTAGATCAGAGGCGTCTGTTTCAACTATCATAAAGGCTTCTGGATTAGGGATACCTAAACAAGGTAGACTAGTAACAAGTTTTAAGAGCCTTTTGACTACTTCTGTATGCTCTTGAGTCCATTACGAATGGAACGTAATGCCCTTAGTAAAAAATTGTAATTGTTTCTTGAAGATTTGGAATAAAATCTGCAATATAATTGAGACATCCTAAAATCTTTGTAATTGAGTTTTATCTTTAATTTCATTAGGAAACGTAGAAGAGTTAAATCTGTCTCTTATACACATTTATAACTTCCTTGATATAACTAGGCCATTTTAAAAATCTTATTTTAGTTTGAAATAATTTCATTTTTGATTTAGATAAAACTAATCCATTCTTTTTAATAATATTTAAGAATATGTGTAAATGCCTAAAATGCTGATCCTTAGATTTTCTGAAAATACTAGAACATCATCAATATAAACTATAGTAAAGGTTGAATAAGGATTAAAAATTTCATTCATAATATTCAATTAATGTGTGAAGGGGCATTTTTTAATCCAAAGGGCATTACGTTCCATTCGTAATGACCAAAGGGTACTGTAAAGGCAGTCTTATATTTATCTTTTTCATCTATCTGGACTTGCCAGAAACCACTTTTCATGTCAAATTTTGAATAAATAACTGACTTAAAAGTTCTTTTTAATAAATCTCTTTTATTAGGAATAGGATATCTAATCCATTCTAGAACTTTATTTAAAGGTTTATAATTAATAACCAATCTTGGGGCTCCTCTTTCTATCTCAACATGATTGTTTACATAGAAAGCTGAACAACTCCAAGGAGATTTAGATGTCCTTATTAATTTTTTCTGTAATAAATCATTTATTTCTTTGTAAAAGTCCATTAATTCGTGATTCATTTGAATAGGTCTAGCTTTAGTAGGAATATTCCTTTCTCATTAAATTCTTTAATATATGGTAAATTTATAATATGTTGTTTTCTATTCCAAAAAGCATTTGGAATATCTGAACATACTTGTGCTTCTAATAACTTGTTTAAATCTAATATTTTTACCTTGATTTTATCATCTTGTAATTGCTTATTTATTTTTTCATAATTTATCTCTTCTTTAAGATAACTAAGTTGTTTTTGTAATTTATTAATAGAATATATTTTTATTAATTTTATATCGTCTTTCTTATCTTGAATATTATTAATCTGTGATATAGTATATTGTTTTAATAAACTTATATCTTCCATAGTAGGTGAATGAATAAATGGAAAGTGAAGTATTTGATTATATATTTCCGTAGTAATGCCATTTTCATTAGTTAGAAAGGGATATATTTGAGTAATAAAAGGAGTACCTAATATAATATCTTGAGCAAGATTATTAATTAATATAAAGGTATTTTTAAAACATATATTTTGATTACAAATATGAGCACTTGATTAATTTGTATTTAATATTTAGTGGTTCACCATTTGCTGAATATAGTTTTTGAGAAGTTTTTTCATAATATTTAATTGGAATAACTCCTTCACTAATACAATTTTGATCAGCTCCAGAATCAATTAAAGCAATTAAATTTACTGAAAATTCTTTATTAATATTTAAATTAATAGGAACATACCATTTTTGAAATTTAATTCTAGAAATAGTTGCAATAAATTCTTTATCTTCTTCTTGTTCTTCTTGTTTTGAGGAAGAAGGATTATTTGTTTCATTTTGTAGATTTAAAAGATGCTATTGAGAATAACTGTCTCTTATACACATCTAGATGTGTATAATTTTACATCTTTTTTAATTTGATTTATTTCTTGCTGTAAATCACTTATTGTAATATTAGCCGGTGCTTTTAATCTATTGAATATTTCTTGTAGATTAAATGGTTCAACTTTAGGTTTTTCAGTTTGAATAACAATATCTCTTAATTTTAAAAGATATTCTTTCTTCGTATCGACAGACTGAATCTTCAATTTTGTCTAAAAGATCAAAGAAAAATTGTTTATTTTGATTTGAGATAACATTAATAGATTGATAAGAGCAAGTACATACTCCTATAGACCTGTTAATTATTCAAAGCCAAAATCATTGCAAAATGATCCTAACTCTTTTCTTGTAATTAGATGGTCTTTCTTAAGCTGACTTTTTAACTTTAGATCTGTGCAAAGAGCTAAAGCTTCTATATTGACATAATTTATTATATCGCCATAAGTAAGTTTTGCATAAGGAATTTCTCCATCATATTTATCTTTTATTCTTCTTCTAAGTTTTTCTTTGAAAAAGTTTTGGTAGCTGTCTCAATAAATCTTTCTGTGTATAATAGGCATGGTTACAGTCTGCTCTAAGGAATACTTTTCCTAGGAAGACATCTTTATACCATCTAAAATCATGTAATTTTGGACAAGTAAGATTTGCTAGAATCTCCGAACTTCTTTCTTGAAAGTTTTGAGGTTCTCCAATAAAATGTTTAGTAATCGCATAAAGTAATGTAGTTCAGCATCTTGAATAATATTTTCCGGTTGTATAATTGATGCAAGATTACTACTTCCAACAGAATCTGATACTAAATCTACCCAATACACGGTCTAGAGTAATAATTTTTTCTAAAAGGAATCCTTTCTGTTCTTACAGATCCTTTTGCTATCTTATTAATTTGATTATCTTCTTTTAACTCTTCTAGAGTAATTGTTGCAATTTGTCCTTTTTGTTTATTTTCTTTCTTTTTATCCATATCTAAGTTTTTTAACTTATCAACAATTTCATCAATTAATTTCTTATCATTATTAGAACCTATGGTACTATTTATATTTCTAATAATTCATAATGTTTGAATAAAGGTTGATTTGGTGCTGGATTAGGAGGCTTATGAAAAGGAGATTGAAGACTAACAGGAGTCTTGATCTCTTTTTCAATATCTAAAAGATGGGAAGACATAGTATTTAAAATTTGATTAGTATAATTGTTTTGTTTAACAATTTTGTCTAAATCTTTAATAGTTGGAGTTTTATCTAGTTCATTTGGATTATTAACCTTAAAAGGTGAAGCTTTAGGATTTCCTCTATGAATAATTTTTATTTCTTCTACCGGAGGGTAAGGTGAATTAACCTTTTGTGAACTTGAAGTAGTCCATTCTTTAGAAGTAACTCTTAAATATTGTTTAATAAATGGATTCTTAATATCTTTGTTTGAACAATAAATTTCAAACCATTTGAAAAAATCTATATTTAATTTAATTCTTTCCATATCTTTGTAATAAATTTCTCTAATTTTGCTCATGTTGAGTTTTATCAAAATTATTTAAAACCTTGATCACAGAAATTCATCTGTGATCTAGTTCTATCAATTATAGGGCTATTAATAGTTTCTATTTTTTGATAAAGAGGTTTAGGAATATTTGGATTAAAATCCACACTTTGTATTTCTATTTTATTTTTTCCTTTTTCTATTTCTGCTTTTTCATGAATGCTAGCTGGAACAGAAGAGGTAGATGCTCTCCCGGGGGCAAAAGCAGATTGTCTGTCGAACTGTAGTTGAACAGAACCATCTGTAAACTCAATAATATTTGAAATATTACTGGGTATTCTAGGAATACTTTTTACAGGAATGATTTCATTAAAATTCCATTTTGAGGAATTTGTTATATTTTCCCAATTTAATCTTTTAGGAATATGTATATTTGAATGATTTAAATTTGCTTCAAACAATAAAGTTTCTCCCTTTGGAGAACTCATTATTGCTTTTGGATTAATAGTAGTTTTCATAACTTTGTAGTAAACTCTATAAACCAAAGCTAATGGTCTAGAATTATCTGTAAATTCTATATTTTTTGTTTGAATATGTAATGTTAAAGCATTTATAATATTTGGATCATTTAAATCCAAAGAAAAATTCGGATAACAATTGAAATAAATTGGACCGTTTTCTAAATTGGATTCTAATATTGCTAAAAGAGAATTCGAAAAATTAAGATGCCTAGCATCTCTTAAACATAAAAGAATTGGAATATCCAATCCTAGTCTCATAAGTGGTTTTATAGCCACTTGAACACATCCAATATGTAAAAATTTATAATTATTTCTTTTATGTAATAATAAAGCTTGAGAAGATAATAAATTTATTGAATCAAGCTGTTTTGAAATAGGAATCGTAGATTCAGATGTTTTTATTGAATAATCTTGAAGGAATTCAAAAGATCCTTTTTTATAAAAAGTAGATATATTTTGTCCGTAGGAATAGACCAATTGGTAAGCTTTTGTTCTAAGCGTTGGTATATTAATTAAGCGTTCATTAGTAGTAGAACTACTTTCTGAGTTTGATATATTATCAGTTAATTTCATTGAACCTAATTTGTTTAACAAATTAGCCATACTAAATTTAATTCTTCCTTACTTATCTAGATGTATCGGGAACACCCTACACGGGACCACCCACGGGAACACCCTTCTCTCGGGCTTACCAACGCTTAAACGGGCTGACCAACGCTATTCAGGGCTTACCAACGCTACACTTAGACTTGTAGTAAGACCTTAAACTTAATACAGTTTATCGTTGTTAACCAAACAAGAGCTCAATCAAATGGCTCTGATACCATAACGTAACCAGGCAGATAGATCTAAGACTATTTTAATGGAAATTGATATAATTTAACAAATATAAAAATGATTAAGTTCTAAATGATATTTAAATATCATTATCCTATAATAATCTATAGCTTTTTGGTGATAATTTATTCGATTGTTATTAATGATTCTATGAAGGCTTTATTATCTTTTGGAGTCTCTAAATATCTTAATTCTAACAACTCTATTAATTCTAATCTTGAATCTATGTTCTTCCAATTTTGTGTAATAGCAGATTTAATAACCTTAATTTCAGTAAAATAAGGATGCATAAATAAATCATCGAAAAAACATTAGACAAAAATCTCAAAGAATTCTAGAGTGAGATCAAGTGTGAGAATTTTCATACCTCAAGCCTATCTCTGCTTTACTTACAAGTAAGAACTCTAGTTCCAAACATTGTAAAATTGTTATATTTCAAGTTTATTTTATCGCAACTTCTTCCTTACTCGTAAAGCAAGTTTGATAGGCCTCATTTCTCTATTCTTTTGCAAATGCTATTAGATGATGTATTAGTTCTAAATCTTCAAGGAATTGGTCCAGCCGCATGGTTCTTAATCCATTCTTATTAAAAACATATTTATGTTCTTACCTTTTGAAATTTGATCTCATATCTGTTTCCAAATGTGCCATGATTGGAACTCCTCTCATATTTCATAATCTTACACGACTAATCTCCTTTCTTTGTTCTGAATTGCATATGTTATGTCTCCTTATGTTGTTCATTGTATAGGTCGATTATTCGCATTTCTTAGTTCTCAATATTGTACGATTATCTCCTTGTCATTATACAAGGTGTAATTGGCTTCATTTCTCAGTTCTTTTTCAAAATAAGGTCAGATAATCATCTTTAGTTCAAAGTCTTTTACAATTTGAACTGATTCTTGGTTCTTAATCTGGCATAATTAAATCACATTTTACGTTGTTCTCATGAGTTATTAGAACTTATTATGTTTCTACATGTACTTTGTTGAGAACTCCTTTGTTGTTTCTTAATCTTATGCGACTTGCTCCCAGTTATTAGTATTTAATCTTGTACGATTTGTCCCCTTTCTCAGTTCTCAATATCGTACGACTACAAATGCTTCCACTGTGATTGAGCACGTATACTTGGCCTCATTTTCTCACTTATTACTTCAAAACCATCATATTATATTTTAGTTCTTATTCTTTTATGCATAGTTGATAACTCATGGTACTTAATTTGGCCAAATCAAATCGCATTTTAAGTTCTTATCTTGAGTTACGAAATTTACATTTATAAGAACTCCTGTTCTATTTCTTAATCTGATATGACTCGATCTACTTTGTTAGTTCTTAATCCTGTACGATCAGATCTCCTTTACTGTGTCATAACATAGTACGATTAGACCCTTTCTTTCTTCTCAATATCGTACTATTACAATTTCTTCCTTAATCATTGTGCAGGCATAATTAATAGGCCTCATTTCTCAGCTCTTTTTCTTATAAGATTAGATAATCTCTAATTATAAATCTTTAATGAATACGACCCGCTCTTGGTTCTTTTTAAATCTAATACGGCTACTTCTCCTTTATTAGTTCTCAATCTTGTTTGATTGCTGTATCTCCTTTTGCGACTCACAATATGTTACGATTAGTCGACTTTTTCTTAGTTCTCAATATCTTACGATTACACTTCTTCCTTAGTTATTAAGCTAATATGGTTGCCTCCGTTCTCTTTCGAATGCGATTAGATCATTCATTTGATCTAAATCTCTGTGCACTGGTCCCACACATGGTTTTCAATCTAGTTTAACTAAGTCACGTATTAGGGGCTTATCATCCGTTACTAGATATTCTTATATTTTCAACATGTATGTCGATTAGATCACCTTTCTAGTTTCTTAATTATCTCCATAATATTTTATCACGTGTTATCCTTTTGCGATTCGTAACATTGAACAGTTAGTCAATTTCTTGGCTCTCAATATCGAACGATAGCATCTTCTTCCTCACTCGTAAAGCAAGTTTGATCGGCCTCATTTCTCTATTCTTTTGTAAATGCTATTAGATGATGTATTAGTTCTAAATCTTCAAGGAATAGGTCCAGCGCATGGTTCTTAATCCATTCTTATTAAAACATATTTATGTTCTTACCTTGTGAAACTCGTTTGATCTCATATCTTTTCCAAATGTGCCATGATTGGAACTCATCTCATATTTCATAATCTTACACGACTAATCTCCTTTCTTTGTTCTGAATTGCATATGTTATGTCTCCTTATGTTGTTCATTTTATCGCTCGATTACTCGCATTTCTTAGTTCTCAATATTGTACGATTATCATTTCTTCCTTTGTCATTATACAAGGTGTAATTGGCTTCATTTCTCAGTTCTTTTTCAAAATAAGGTCAGACAATCATCTTTTGTTCAAAGTCTTTTACAATTTGAATTGATTCTTGGTTCTTAATCTGGCATAATTAAATCACATTTTACGTTGTTATCGTGAGTTATTAGAACTTATTATGTTTCTACATGTACTTTGTTGAGAACTCCTTTCTTGTTTCCAAATCTTATGCGACTTGATCCCAGTTATTAGTATTTAATCTTGTACGATTTGTCCCCTTTCTGAGTTCTCAATATCGTACGACTACAACTCCTTCCACTCTGATTAAGCACGTATACTTGGCCCCATTTCTCACTTATTACTTCAAAACCATCATATTATATTTGAGTTCTTATTCTTTTATGCATAGTTATCACTCCTGGTTCTTAATTTGGCCAAATCAAATCGCATTTTAAGTTCTTATCTTGAGTTATGATATTTACTTTTATAAGAACTCATGTTCTATTTCTTAATCTGATATGACTCGATCTACTTTGTTAGTTCTTAATCCTGTACGATCAGTTCTCCTTTACTGTGTCATAACATAGTACGATTAGACATTTTCTTTCGTCTCAATATCGTACTATTACAATTTCTTCCTTAATCATTGTGCAGGCATAATTAATAGGCCTAATTTCAAAGCCCTTTTTCTTATACGATTAGATAATCTCTAATTATAAATCTTTAATGAATACGACCCGCTCTTGGTTCTTTTTAAATCTAATACGGCTACTTCTCCTTTATTAGTTCTCAATCTTGGTTGATTGCTGTATCTCCTTTTGCGACTCACAATGAAATGTATAGTATATTACGATTAGTCGACTTTCTTAGTTCTCAATATCTTACGATTACACTTCTTCCTTAGTTATTAAGCTAATATGGTTGCCTCCGTTCTCTTTCGAATGCGATTAGATCATTCATTTGATCTAAATCTCTGTGTACAGGTCCCACACATGGTTTTCAATCTAGTCTAACTAAGTCACGTATTAGGGGCTTATCATCCGTTATAAGATATTCTTATGTTTTCAACATGTATGTCGATTAGATCACCTTTCTAGTTTCTTAATTATCTCCCTAATATTTTATCATGTGTTCCCTTTTTGCAATTCATAGAACAGTTAGTCAATTTCTTGGCTCTCAGAATCGAACGATCGCAACTTCTTCCTTACTCGTAAAGCAAGTTTGATCGGCCTCATTTCTCTATTCTTTTGCAAATGCTATTAGATGATGTATTAGTTCTAAATCTTCAAGGAATTGGTCCAGCCGCATGGTTCTTAATCCATTCTTATTAAAAACATATTTATGAATTCTTACCTTTTGAAATTTGATCTCATATCTTTTCCAAATGTGACATGATTGGAACTCCTCTCATATTTCATAATCTTACACGACTAATCTCCTTTCTTTGTTCTGAATTGCATATGTTATGTCTCCTTATGTTGTTCATTGTATAGGTCGATTACTCGCATTTCTTAGTTCTCAATATTGTACGATTATCTCCTTGTCATTATACAAGGTGTAATTGGCTTCATTTCTCAGTTCTTTTTCAAAATAACTCAGACAATCATCTTTATTCAAAGTCATTTTACAATGATTAAGGAACTGATTCTTGGTTCTTAATCTGGCATAATTAAATCACATTTTACGTTGTTCTCATGAGTTATTAGAACTTATTATGTTTCTACATGTACTTTGTTGAGAACTCCTTTCTTGTTTCTTAATCTTATGCGACTTGCTCCCAGTTATTAGTATTTAATCTTGTACGATTTATCCCCTTTCTCAGTTCTCAATATCGTACGACTACAACTCCTTCCACTGTGATTGAGCACGTATACTTGGCCTCATTTCTCACTTATTACTTCAAAACCATCATATTATATTTTAGTTCTTATTCTTTTATGCATAGTTATCACTCATGGTTCTTAATTTGGCCAAATCAAATCGCATTTTAAGTTCTTATCTTGAGTTACGAGATTTACTTTATAAGAACTCCTGTTCTATTTCTTAATCTGATATGACTCGATCTGCTTTGTTAGTTCTTAATCCTGTACGATTAGATCTCCTTTACTGTGTCCCAATATAGTACGATTAGACCCTTTCTTTCTTCTCAATAATGTACTATTACAATTTCTTCCTTAATCATTGTGCAGGTATAATTAATAGGCCTCATTTCTCAGTTCTTTTTCTTATACGATTAGATAATATCATAATTATCTCCCTAATATTTTATCATGTGTTATCCTTTTGCGATTCATAACATAGAACAGTTAGTCTATTTCTTGGATCTCAATATCGAACGATCGCAACTTCTTCCTTACCTCTCGTAAAGCAAGTTTGGTCGGCCTCATTTCTCTATTCTTTTAAAAATGCTATTGGATGATGTATTAGTTCTAAATCTTCAAGGAATAGGTCCAGCGCATGGTTCTTAATCCATTCTTATTAAAACATATTTATGTTATTACCTTGTGAAATTTGATCTCATATCTTTTCCAAATGTGCTATGATTGGAACTCCTCTAGTATTTCATAATCTTACACGACTACCTGCTGGGACATTATTCACCATGATCTTTTCCTTGCGGTGAGAGATTTTCTTAAAGGAGCTAAGTTGCCACGAATGTTTACTAGTACTCTTATTGCTCTTATCCCAAAAACAGCCAATCCGAATTCTTTTAGTGTCTTCCAGCCCATTAGCTTGTGCACTTTCTTCAACAAAATCTGCACCAAGATTGCCAACCGACTTTCCCTCATCCTACCGAAGATCATTTCAGCCGAACAAGTGGCCTATGTTCAAGGGAGGGACATTGCCGATAACATTCTTCTTACAAACATTGACTTGTCAATATGAAAGATTCTAATCTGAGGAATGTTGGACTTCTGTACTCATCAAGAACGTTTTGAAGTGGGAGGAAATTTGATCATCAAACTCGACCTCACCAAGGCGTTTGATAGGCTTTCATGGCCTTTCTTATATGCCATTCTACACAAGATTGGATTTGCTGAACATTGGACTTCCCTCATCAAGAACGTTTTGGAGGAATGTTGGTTTTCTGTACTCATCAATGGAGCACCCAAGGGATTCTTTAAATCCACTAGAGGGGTTCGTCAAGGAGATCCCTTATCACCCCTTTTATTCATATTAATGTTGGAGACATTTTCACAGGGATTAAAGGCAAAAGTTCACGAGGGTAAAATTTCAGCTTACTCACTCCCGCAACAATGCCCAACTACCTCCCACTTGGCCTTCGCAGATGATATTGTCATTTTCACAAAGGGAGAAACCAAATCCATTCGACACTTAATGAGCTTCTTAGCACGGTTTGAGAACTCCTCCGGCCAGCTCTTTAACAAGTCCAAAAGCTTCTTTTTTGTCGCGTTCGGATGATCCAAGCCAAGACGGGTTTCACCCACAACTCCCTCCCATTTAATTACTTGGGTTGTCCCATTCACAAAGGCAAAAGACGGCGCACTATCTTCCAGCCATTGATTGAAAAGGTAGCTTCCCGGATTCATGGATGGCAGAGGTTCCTCTCTCCAGGAGGACGGTTAATTCTAATCAAGCATGTTCTGAGCAGCATTCCCATCTACCTATTATCGGTTCTCCTTCCCCCAAGATCAGTAATTAAAGAGTTGGAGCGGCAATTTGCAAACTTCTTCTGGGGCAGCTCAAACGAGGTGCTAAAACGACATTGGATCGCATGGGGTAAAGTTTGCCAGCCAACCTATTCCAATGGTCTAGGGATTCCACCACTAGAAGATGTGGTACGAGGCTTTAGTATCAAACTTTGGTGGAAGTTTCGAAGGAGCAGCTCTTTGTGGTGTTCCTTTCTTCAAGGCCGCTACCTTAAGGGCTTAGTTCGACCCATGGACCAAATACGGACCTCTTTCCCACAAGGTAGAACAGGTGTATGATGGGCAGCTCAAGGTTTCCCATGTTTGGGGTTCTAATGATTGGAATATTTCCTCTTTGGACGAGAGATACTCCATGGAGGAGCTGCAAACCATTGTCGCAATTCTCAATGAAAGATCGATCTTCATGGTGATGAACCGGACCGGATTGAGCTGACCCCTACATCTACTGGTTTCTTTTCACTCTCAAAGACATATGCCACAATCATGCGGACTTTTTCTAGACAAATGATTTGGGATGGGAGACTCCAACTGAAGATCTCCATTTTCATGTGGAAATTGCTGAATAGGAGGCTGCCACTAGATGATATTTTGATTACAATCGAAGATGGGTCAATTCCAGCCGTATTGTTAGATCAAGAGCTCCTAATTTGACCTAACCCCTGCATTTTAATGGCTTCAAACCTGTCTCTTATACACATCTAGATGTGTATGAGAGACCTTCAACTGACTTATCCTTAGATGAAGCAAACACCTGCTGCCATAGAGGATTACCTCTTCCACAATTGGGCTAATCCACAAAATCCTTCCTTGTATAATATGTTGGTTCTTATGGAAAGCTAGGAACATGGCTGTGTTTGATGGGAAAATAAGTAGTGTTGCAAGCATCATTGCCAACATCAACTCATATTTAGTGAATATTTCCTCAATCCACCCCTTCACAAGAGAAAGCACAGCTGATGAATTGCTTCTCTCACCGGACATTTGCTTTCAACTCTTACAAACAAAACCTAAGAGAATCTTGGCGGTCAAATGGGAATGCCCTCCTCCAAGGTGCTTCAAATTAAATGTGGATGGCACCTCTAAAGGTAATCCGGGAATGGCAGCAGGTGGTGGCGTCTAATGAGTACAAGTAGACAACATATAGGTTCTAATACACATTAGATCCTGTATAAGAATCTCTCACCGCAAGGAAAAGATCATGGTGAATAATGGCCCAGCAGGTAGTGACAGGTTGCGGGTTCACCCATTGGAGGTTGAGATTGATTCACTCATCCTAGTCAACACTTTGAATGGTTCGTCGCCACCAATTTGGAGTATTGATGACCAACTCCGTGTCATACAAGGCCTTTTTGTTGGAAAGCGATTTCATTTAGGCATATTTTTAGAGAGTCTAATCAAGTTCTGATAGGCAAGCTAATGAGGGTATTGCAAATCCAATGTATGTTGAGTACGAGCACAACAACATTCCTTGCTCTATAAAAGGTCTGGTTTGGCTAGATGCTAGGGGCTGCCCTAACCTTCGATATTGTAATAACTCATAAAATAATAAAAGTTCTACCCACCTTTTGGGCGTTTGATAAAAAAATCTAGATGTGTAGCACGACATTAGTCGTATTTCTTAGTTCTCAATATTGTACGATTATAACTTCTTCGTTTGTCAATTATACAGGGTGCGTAATTGTATAACTGACTCAGTACTTTTTCAAATAAGGTAAGATCATCATCTTTTGTTCAAAGTCTTTTTCAATTTGAAAAGAATTCCTGGTTCTTAATCTAGCATAATTAAATCACATTTTATGTTGTTATCATGAGTTATTAGAACTTATTATGTTTCTACATGAACTTTGTTGAGAACTCCTTTCTTGTTTCTTAATCTTATGCGACTTGATCCCAGTTATTAGTATTTTATCTAGTACGCACGTATACTTGGCCTCATTTCTTACTTATTACTTCAAAACAATCATATTATATTTTAGTTCTTGTTCTTTTATGCATAGTTATCACTCATGGTTCTTAATTTGGCCAAATCAAATCGCATTTTAAGTTCTTATCTTGAGTTACGAGATTTACTTTTATATGAACTTCTGTTCTATTTTTTAATCTGATACTACTCCAATCTACTTTGTTAGTTCTTAATCCTATACGATCAGATCTCCTTTACTGTGTCATAACATAGTACGATTAGACCCTTTCTTTCTTCTCAATATCATCCTATTACAATTTCATCCTTAATCATTGTGCAGGCATAATTAATAGGCCGCATTTTTCAGTTCTTTTTCTTACACGATTAGATAATCTCTTAATTATAAATCTTTAATGAATACGACCCGCTCTTGGTTCTTTTCAAATCTAATACGACTACTTCTCCTTTATTAGTTCTCCATCTTGTTTGATTGCTGTATCTCATTTTGCGACTCACAATATATTACGATTAGTCGACTCTCTTAGTTCTCAATATCTTACGATTACACTTCTTCCTTAGTCATTAAGCTAATATGGTTGCCTCCGTTCTCTTTCGAATGCGAATAGATCATTCAGTTGATCTAAATCTTTGTGCACAGGTTCCACACATGGTTCTCAATCTAGTCTAACTAAGTCACGTATTAGGGGCTTGACTGACAATTGATCTCATCCGTTATTAGATATTCTTATCGTTTCAACATGTATGTTGATTAGATCACCTTTCTAGTTTCTTAATTATCTCCCTAATATTTTATCATGTGTTCTCCTTTTGCGATTCATACATAGAACAGTTTGTCAATTTCTTGGCTCTCAATATCGAACGATCGCAACTTCTTCCTTACTCGTAAAGCAAGTTTGATCGGCATCATTTCTCTATTCTTTTGCAAATGCATAGATGATGTATTAGTTATAAATCTTCAAAGAATAGGTCCAGCGCATGGTTCTTAATCCATTCTTATTAAAACATATTTATGTTCTTACCTTGTGAAATTTGATCTCATATCTTTTCCCAATGTGCTATGGTTGGAACTCCTCTCATATTTCATAATCGTACACGACTAATCTCCTTTTTTGTTCTGTGAATTGCGTATGTCATGTCTCCTTTTGTTGTTCCTTGTATAGCTCGATTAGTCGCATGTCTTAGTTCTCAATATTGTACGATTAAATGAGTAGTAATCTCACTTCTTCCTTTGTCATTATACAAGGTGTAATTGGCTTTTTTTCTCAGTTCTTTTTCAAATAAGGTTAGATCATCATCTTTAGTTCAAACTCTTTTTCAATTTGAACTGATTCTTGGTTCTTAATCTAGCATAATTAAATCACATTTTACGTAGTTATCATGAGTTATTAGAACTTATTATGTTTCTACATGTACTTTGTTGAGAACTCCTTCCTTGTTTCTTAATCTTATGCGTCTTGATCCCAGTTATTAGTATTTAATCTTGTACAATTTGTCCCCATTCTGAGTTCTCAATATCATACAAGTACAACCTTCCAGTGTGATTAAGCACATATACTTGGCCTCATTTCTCACTTATTACTTCAAAACCATCATATTATATTTTAGTTCTTATTCTTTTACGCATAGTTATCACTCATGGTTCTTAATTTGGTCAAATCAATCGCATTTTAAGTAATTATCTTGAGTTACGAGATTTACTTTTATAAGAACTCCTGTTCTATTTCTTAATCTGATATGCCTTGATCAACTTTGTTTGTTCTTAATCCTGTACGATTAGAAGGAAATACTGTGTTATAATATAGTACGATTAGACCCTTTCTTTCTTCTCAATATCGTACTATTACAATTTCTTCCTTAATCATTGTGCAGCATAATTAATAGGCCTCATTTCTCAGTTCTTTTTCTTATACGATTAGATAATCTCTTAATTATAAATCTTTAATGAATACGACCCGCTCTTGGTTCTTTTCAAATCTAATACGACTACTTCTCCTTTATTAGTTCTCCATCTTGTTTGATTGTTGTATCTCATTTTGCGACTCACAATATATTACGATTAGTCGACTTTCTTAGTTCTCCATATCTTACGATTACACTTCTTCCTTAGTCATTAAGCTAATATGGTTGCCTCCGTTCTCTTTCAAATGCGATTAGATCATTTAGTTGATCCAAATCTTTGTGCACAGGTCTCACACATGGTTCTCAATCTAGTCTAAACCTAAGTCACGTATTAGGGGCTTATCATCCGTTATTAGATATTCTTATCTCTTCAACATGTATATCGATTAGATCACCTTTCTTGTTCCTTAATTATCTCCCTAATATTTTATCATGTGTTCTCCTTTTGCGATTCATAGAACAGTTAATCAATTTCTTGGCTCTCAATATTGAACGATCGCAACTTCTTCCTTACTCGTAAAGCAAGTTTGATCGGCCTCATTTCTCTATTCTTTTGCAAATGCTATTAGATGATGTATTAGATCTAAATCTTCAAGGAATAGGTCCAGCGCATGGTTCTTAATCCATTCTTATTAAAACAAATTTATGTTCTTACCTTGTGAAATTTGATCTCATTTCTTTTCCAAATGTGCAATGATTGGAACTCCTCTCGTATTTCATAACCTTACACGACTAATATCCTTTCTTTGTTCTGTAATAACATGTGATATGTCTCTTTTTTGTTCATTGTGTAGCATGGTTAGTCGCATTTCTTAGTTCTCATAAGAAATATTGTACGATTATCATTTCTTCCTTTGTCGTTATACAAGGTGTGTAATTGGCTTCATTTCTCAGTTCTTTTTCAGATAAGGTTAGATCATCATCTTTTGTTCAAACTCTTTTTCAATTTGAACTGATTCTTGGTTCTTAGATCTAGCATAATTAAATCACATGAAAAAGAATTGTTATCATGAATTATTAGAACTTATTATGTTTCTACATGTATTTTGTTGAGAATATGAAATCGATCAATAAGAGACAACCTGATCCCAGTTATTAGTACATCTTGTACGATTTGTCCCCTTTCTGAGTTCTCAATATCGTACGAGTACAACTCCTTCCACTGTGATTAAGCACGTATACTTGGCCTCATTTCTCACTTATTTCTTCAAAACCATCATATTATATTTTAGTTCTTATTCTTTTATGCATAGTTATCACTCATGGTTCTTAATTTGGTGAAATCAAATCGCATTTTAAGTTCTTATCTTGAGCTACGAGATTTACATTTACATTATACACATCTATAAGAACTCCTGTTCTATTTCTTAATGTGATATGACTCGATCTACTTTGTTAGTTCTTAATCCTGTACGATTAGATCTCCTTTACTGTGACATAATATAGTACGATTAGACCCTTTCTTTCTTCTCAATATCGTAGCATTACAATTTCTTCCTTAATCATTGTGCAGGCATAATTAATAGCCCTCATTTCTCAATTCCTTTTCTTATATGATTAGATAATCTCTTAATTATAAATCTTTAATGAATACGACCCTCTCTTGGTTCTTTTCAAATCTAATACGAGTACTTCTCCTTTTGATTGTATCTCCTTTTGCGACTCACAATATATAACGATTAGTCGACTATCTTAGTTCTCAATATCTTAGGATTACACTTCTTCCTTAGTTATTAAGCTAATATAGTTGCCTCCGTTCTCTTTCGATTGCGATTAGATCATTCATTTGATCTAAATCTTTTGTGCACAGGTCCCACACATGGTTCTCAATCTAGTCTAACTAGGTCATAAACGAATTAGGTGCCTATCATCCGTTATTAGATATTCTTATCTTTTCAACATGTATGTCGATTAGATCACCTTTCCAGTTTCTTAATTATCTCCCTAATATTTTATCATGTGTTCTCCTTTTGCGATTCATAACATAGAACATTTAGTCAATTTCTTGGCTCTCAATATCAAACGATCGCAACTTCTTCCTTACTCGTAAAGCAAGTTTGATCGGCCTCACTTCTCTATTCTTTTGCAAATGCATAGATGATGTATTAGTTCTAAATCTTCAAGGAATAGGTCCAGCTCATGGTTCTTAATCCATTCTTATTAAAACATATTTATGTTCTTACCTTGTGAAATTTGATCTCATATCTTTTCCAAATGTGCTATGGTTGGAACTCCTCTCATATTTAATAATCTTACACGACTAATCTCCTTTCTTTGTTCTGTGAATTGCGTATGTTATGTCTCCTTTTGTTGTTCATTGTATAGCTCGATTAATCGCATTTCTTAGTTCTCGGAATATTGTACGATTATCACTGCTTCCTTTGTCATTATACAAGGTGCAATTTATGTGCTATGTCTGGGCTGCTCGTATTTCATAATCTTACACGACTTATCTCGTTTCTTTGTTCTGTGAATTGCATATGTTGTGTCTCCTTTTTTGGTCATTGTGTAGCATGATTAGTCGCATTTCTTAGTTCTCAATATTGTACGATTATCACTTCTTCCTTTGTCATTATACAAGGTGTAATTTTGCTTCATTTCTCAGTTCTTTTTCAAATAAGGTTAGATAATCATCCTTTGTTCAAACTCTTTTTCAATTTGAACTGATTCCTGGTTCTTAATCTAGCCTAATTAAATCACATTTTACGTTGTTATCAGGAGTTATTAGAACTTATTATGTTTCTACATGTACTTTGTTGAGAACTCATTTCTTGTTTCTTAATCTTATGCGACTTGATACCAGTTATTTGTATTTAATCTTGTACGATTTGTCCCCTTTCTTAGTTCTCAATATCATAAGATAAGACAAGTACAACACCTTCCACTGTGATTAAGCACGTATACTTGGCCTCATTTCTCACTTATTTCTTCAAAACCATCATATTATATTTTAGTTCTTATTCTTTTTTGCATAGTTATCACTCATGGTTCTTAATTTGGCCAAATCAAATCGCATGTTAAGTTCTTATCTTGAGTTACGAGATTTACTTTTATAAGAACTCAGTTCAAATTGAAAAAGATATGACTCGATCGACTTTTTTAGTTCTTAATCCAATACGACTAGAACTCCTTTACTGTGTCATAAGATATTACGAATAGACCCTTTCTTTCTTCTCAATATCGTACTATTACAATTTCTTCCTTAATCATTGTGCAGGCATAATTAATAGGACTCATTTCTCAGTTCTTTTTCTTAAACGATTAGATAATCTCTTAATTATAAATCTTTAATAAATACGACCAGCTCTTGGTTCTTTTCAAATCTAATACGACTACTTCTCCTTTATTATATTCCATCTTGAAACTCGATTGCTGTATCTCATTTTGCGACTCACAATATATTACGATTAGTCGACTCTCTTAGTTCTCAATATCTTACGATTACACTTCTTCCTTAGTCATTAAGCTAATATGGTTGCCTCCGTGCTCTTTCGAATGCGATTAGATCATTTAGTTGATCTAAATCTTTGTGCACAGGTTCCACACATGGTTCTCAATCTAGTCTAACTAAGTCACGTATTAGGGGCTTATCATCCGTTATTAGATATTCTTATACTTTCAACATGTATGTTGATTAGATCACCTTTCTAGTTTCTTAATTATCTCCCTAATATTTTATCATGTGTTCTCCTTTTGCGATTCATAGAACAGTTAGTCAATTTTTTGGCTCTCAATATTGAACGATCGCAACTTCTTCCTTACTCGTAAAGCAAGTTTGATCCGCCTCATTTCTCTATTCTTTTCCAAATGCTATTAGATGATGTATTAGTTCTAAATCTTCAAGCAATTGGTCCAGCGCATGGTTCTTAGTCAGATTTATAATCCATTCTTATTAAAACATATTTATGTTCTTACCTTGTGAAATTTGATCTCATATCTTTTTCAAATGTGCTATGATTGGAACTCCTCTCGTATTTCATGATCTTACACGACTAATCTCCTTTCTTTGTTCTGTGAATTGCATATGTTATGTCTCCTTTTTTGGTCATTGTGTAGCACGATTAGTCGCATTTCTTAGTTCTCAATATTGTACGATTATCACTTCTTCCTTTGTCATTATACAAGGTGTGTAATTGGCTTCATTTCTCAGTTCTTTTTCAACTAAGGTTAGACAATCATCTTTTTTTCAAACTCTTTTTCAATTTGAACTGATTCCTGGTTCTTAATCTTGCATAATTAAATCACATTTTACGTTGTTATCATGAGTTATTAGAACTTATTATGTTTCTACATGTACTTTGTTGAGAACCCCTTTCCTGTTTCTTAATCCTATGCGACTTGATCCTAGTTATTAGTATTTAATCTTGTACGATTTGTCTCCTTTATGTAAGAATTAGACTTAGTTCTCAATATCGTACGAGTAAGACTCCTTCCACTGTGATTATGCACGTATACTTGGCCTCATTTCTTACTTATTACTTCAAAACAATCATATTATATTTTAGTTCTTGTTCTTTTATGCATAGTTATCACTCATGGTTCTTAATTTCGCCAAATCAAATCGCATTTTAAGTTCTTATCTTTAGTTACGAGATTTACTTTTATATGAACTTCTGTTCTATTTTTTAATCTGATACTACTCAATCTACTTTGTTAGTTCTTAATCCTATACGATCAGATCTCCTTTACTGTGTCATAACAGAGTACGATTAGACCCTTTCTTTCTTCTCAATATCATCCTATTACAATTTCATCCTTAATCATTGTGCAGGCATAATTAATAGGCCGCATTTTTCAGTTCTTTTTCTTACACGATTAGATAATCTCTTAATTATAAATCTTTAATGAATACGACCCGCTCTTGGTTCTTTTCAAATCTAATACGACTACTTCTCCTTTATTAGTTCATCCATCTTGTTTGATTGCTATATCTCATTTTGCGACTCACAATATATTACGATTACTCGTGTCATGCCCCAAAAACGGGACCGTAACACGCCGCGCTAATGGTACACCGGCCCAAAGCGCAAGGCACAAACGAACAGAGCAACAAACTTAACCGCAATGTAATAGAACCATCAAACCATTACTTAACTATAAAACCGAATATTTCATTTTACACAAAAAAATACGAATTACAAAATTTCTTCTTTATACAAAAGATGCTACAACAAAGACACAGTTATCAGATACAAAACCTATCTAACTTTGGACACTACCGTATTCATTAAAGATTTATAATTAAGAGATAGATGTGTATAAGAGACAGAGTTAGAAAAGGAAAACATAAAGATAATAACATTTGCGAAAACCATAGTCATGAAGCAGTTTCTAAAATGTCTCATGCCATTTAAACGTCAATAAACCATAATCATAAGTAGTTTCTAAAATGTATCATGCCATTTAAACGTCAGGCATGTCCAAAACATAGCCAAAAAGATCCAATCATTTCAAAACATAGTATGCTAAAGCATAGCGAACAAATCCAAGTACAGTTTCAATCCGGAATATAATAAAATAGCATGAGTATCTTTTAGGCTCAAAGGTATGACCTACAAGTACTAGCCAGATCTAGTAATCTACCACACCTACTAGTCGACTGAGGTCAAGTTATCCCATCACAAGACCCCTTGATCAAATAGTTCATAACAGTCATAGCATTCATTATGATGGCGACCCATGGATGACTATAGAACCGGTTCTCCCCAAATCAAACATTTCCAAACACATCCAAAATTATATACCTAGGTCACCTATGAGCCAAAACAGTCATAAAATATGCTTTCATATCAAAAGAGTTTGCAAACATATCAATTGATTAACATAAAATAGCTTGGTCCCGATTTCATATGTAATAGTTCCAAAACTTGGTAAAAGTGCAGTTCCAAACATCATACACATTCTAAAATCCATCCAAACATTTTTCGAAAGTCGTTAAACAAATACAAGTGGAAGAGGGTCTATGTTACCCACCTATCAAAGCAAAAACTGCACAAATGATCACTGAACGCGATCGCCGGCGGTAGGTGGCGTGGTACCTAAAACAGGTATAAGAGGACTCTTAGAAGAGATATAGAAGTTAAAGATATGATTAGGGAAGCGAAGAACGACGCGACTTGTTCTACATCTGTTCTAAGAGCTCCTCTTATAAATGTTCTAGATGTTAGACGCCAGAGACAAGCTTGGACCTCTTATACACAACACTTAGTTAACCCCTAAAAGACAGTATTACAGCTACTTTTATGAGATAATAAGTTGCAATTAGTTTTGGAGGTTGTTCGCCTCTCCTAGGCTATAAGTAGGTTATACTCCCTGCCAACAAAATCCAATTCCAAGGTATTCAAGGGACCTTGGTTACAACCCAACTCAAAACAACATATTCTAACCAACCAATGCATAAACATAAGCATTCATAGCATAACACTCTAGGGCCACATATGGAAGACAAAACCCCAACTCATAATCTTAAAATATGTAATCTAACCGTGGAAAGTTGTTAAAAATCAACCCCAATCACTTCCCAACCTCCAAAACACTAAAAACAACCCATAACATAAGTAAATGATAACATATTAGGCTGCATAGAGGGTTTTTTTCAGCCATAAAGAATCCTACAAAACTTGAAATCTAGAGCTTATTATCATAAAGGCCCATAAGCCATAAAGTGCTAAAATACATAAAATCTTACCTTCCAAGTGATTTATACTTGATATCCAAGAAAATTTTGGGGGAAAATGGGGAAGAGAAGTTCGGCCAGCAGCTAGGAGAAATGAGGAAGAAACAAAAAGCAAGAAGAAGACTAAAAAGATTCCAAGGTTGACCCAAATAGTTCCCCATTTGACCAAATAGTCTCCAAGTTGACTATTTAACCCAAAAACTAATTTTTGCTACTAAATTAACATTTTTTTCTGAATAATTCAGCCATCATACAACACTCACACACCACAATGCACTAATTACACTTAGTCCAATTTTTGACCCGTTTATATTGATCTCTTAGAAATCGCGTAAACCGAAAAATTTGCCGAATTGAAAAACGAATAAGTTGAAGTACTTAATGACTAAAAATAATATGAAAAACATTTTAAACCAGTTAAAAAATTAAAGAACAAGGCTAGTAAAATACTGGGTTTCACAACTCGACTTTCTTAGTTCTCAATATCTTACGATTACACTTCTTCCTTAGTCATTAAGCTAATATGGTTGCCTCCGTTCTCTTTCGAATGCGATTAGATCATTCAGTTGATCTAAATCTTTGTGCACAGGTCCCACACATGGTTCTCAATCTAGATATTCTAACTAAGTCACGTATTAGGGGCTTATCATCCGTTATTAGATATTCTTATCTCTTCAACATGTATATCGATTAGATCACCTTTCTTGTTCCTTAATTATCTCCATAATATTTTCTCATGTGTTCTCCTTTTGCGATTCATAGAACAGTTAGTCAATTTCTTGGCTCTCAATATTGAACGATCGCAACTTCTTCCTTACTTGTAAAGCAAGTTTGATCGGCCTCATTTCTCTATTCTTTTGCAAATGCTATTAGATGATGTATTAGTTCTAAATCTTCAAGCAATAGGTCCAGCGCATGGTTCTTAATCCATTCTTATGAAAACATATTTATGTTCTTACCTTGTGAAATTTGATCTCATATCTTTTCCAAATATGCTATGATTGGGGAACTCCTCTCGTATTTCATAACCTTACACGACTAATCTCCTTTCTTTGTTTTGTGAATTGCATATGTTATGTCTCCTTTTTGGTTCATTGTGTAGCATGGTTAGTCGCATTTGAACATCTTAGTTCTCAATATTGTACGATTATCATTTCTTCCTTTGTCGTTATACAAGGTGTGTAATTGGCTTCATTTCTTAGTTCTTTTTCAAATAAGGTTAGATCATCATCTTTTGTTCAAACTCTTTTTCAATTTCAACTGATTCTTGGTTCTTAATCTAGCATAATTAAATCACATTTTACGTTGTTATCATGAGTTATTAGAACTTATTATGTTTCTACATGTACTTTGTTGAGAGCTCCTTTCTTGTTTCTTAATCCTAGGCGACTTGATCCCAGTTATTAGTATTTAATCTTGTACGATTTGTCCCCTTTCTGAGTTCTCAATATCGTACGAGTACAACACCTTCCACTGTGATTAAGCACGTATACTTGGCCTCATTTCTCATTTATTTCTTCAAAACCATCATATTATATTTTAGTTCTTATTCTTTTATGCATAGTTATCACTCATGGTTCTTAATTTGGCCAAATCAAATCGCATTTTAAGTTCTGATCATGAGTATTTACGAGATTTACTTTTATAAGAACTCCTGTTCTATTTCTTAATCTGATATGACTCGATCTATTTCGTTAGTTCTTAATCCTGTACGATTAGATCTCCTTTACTGTGTCATACTATAGTACGATTAGACTCTTTCTTTCTTCTCAATATCGTACTATTACAATTTCTTCCTTAATCATTGTGCAGGCATAATTAATAGGACTCATTTCTCAGTTCTTTTTCTTACACGATTAGATAATCTCTTAATTATAAATCTTTAATGAATACGACCCGCTCTTGGTTCTTTTCAAATCTAACCCGACTACTTCACCTTTATTAGTTCTCGATCTTGTTTGATTGCTGTATCTCATTTTGCGACTCATAATATATTACGATTAGTCGACTTTCTTAGTTCTCAATATCTTACGATTACACTTCTTCCTTAGTTATTAAGCTAATATAGTTGCCTCCGTTCTCTTTCGAATGTGATTAGATCATTCATTTGATCTAAATCTTTTGTGCACAGAATCTATCTGATTTGTCCCACACATGGTTCTCAATCTAGTCTAACTAAGTCACGTATTAGGGGCTTATCATCCGTTATTAGATTTTCTTATCTTTTTAACATGTATGTCGATTAGATAACCTTTCTAGTTTCTTAATTATCTCCCTAATATTTTATCATGTGTTCTCCTTTTGCGATTCATACACAGAACAGTTAGTCAATTTCTTGGCTCTCAATATCGGACGATCGCAACTTCTTCCTTACTCGTAAATAAGTTTGATCGGCCTCATTTCTCTATTCTTTTGCAAATGCATAGATGATAATTATTTCTAAATCTTCAAGGAATAGGTCCAGCTCATGGTTCTTAATCCATTCTTATTAAAACATATTTATGTTCTTACCTTGTGAAATTTGATCTCATATCTTTTCCAAATGTGCTATGATTGGAACTCCTCTCGTATTTCATAATCTTACACAACTAATCTCCTTTCTTTGTTCTGTGAATTGCATATGTTATGTCTCCTGTTTTGGTCATAATAATTGTGTTGCACGATTAGTCACATTTCTTAGTTCTCAATATTGTACGATTATCACTTCTTCCTTTGTCATTATACAAGGTGTGAAATTGGCTTCATTTCTCAGTTCTTTTTCAACTAAGGTTAGACAATCATCTTTTGTTCAAACTCTTTTTCAATTTGAACTAATTCTTGGTTCTTAATCTAGCATAATTAAATCACATTTTACGTAGTTATCATGAGTCATTAGAACTTATTATGCTTCTACATGTACATTGTTGAGAACTCCTTTCTTGTTTCTTAATCCTATGCGACTTGATCCTAGTTATTAGTATTTAATCTTGTACGATTTGTCCCCTTTCTTAGTTCTCAATATCGTACGAGTACAACACCTTCCACTGTGATTAAGCACGTATACTTGGCCTCATTTCTCACTTATTTCTTCAAAACCATCATATTATATTATAGTTCTTATTCTTTTTTGCATAGTTATCACTCATGGTTCTTAATTTGGTCAAATCAAATCGTCAGACATTTTAAGTTCTTATCTGAGTTACGAGATTTACTTTTATAAGAACTCTTGTTCTATTTCTTAATTTGATATGACACGATCTACTTTGTTTGTTCTTAATCCTGTACGAATAGATCTCCTTTACTGTGACATAATATAGTACGATTAGACCCTTTCTTTCTTCTCAATGTCGAAGCATTACAATTTCTTCCTTAATCATTGTGCAGGCATAATTAATAGGCCTCATTTCTCAGTTCTTTTTCTTATACGATTAGATAATCTCTTAATTATAAATCTTTAATGAATACGACCCTCTCTTGGTTCTTTTCAAATCTAATACGACTACTTCTCCTTTTGATTGTATCTCCTTTTGCGACTCACAATATTACGATTACTCGACTTTCTTAGTTCTCAATATCTTACGATTACACTTCTTCCTTAGTCATTAAGCTAATATTGTTGCCTCCGTTCTCTTTCGAATGCGATTAGATCATTAGTTGATCTAAATCTTTGTGCACAGGAATCCCACACATGGTTCTCAATCTAGTCTAACTAAGTCACGTATTAGGGGCTTATCATCCGTTATTAGATATTCTTATCTCTTCAACATGTATATCGATTAGATCACCTTTCTTGTTCCTTAATTATCTCCCTAATATTTTATCATGTGTTCTCCTTTTGCGATTTATAGAACAGTTAATCAATTTCTTGGCTCTCAATATTGAACGATCGCAACTTCTTCCTTACTCGTAAAGCAAGTTTGATCGGCCTCATTTCTCTATTCTTTTGCAAATGCTATTAGATGATGTATTAGTTCTAAATCTTCAAGGAATAGGTCCAGCGCATGGTTCTTAATCCATTCTTATTAAAACATATTTATGTTCTTACCTTGTGAAATTTGATCTCATTTCTTTTCCAAATGTGCAATGATTGGAACTCCTCTCGTATTTCATAACCTTACACGACTAATATCCTTTCTGTGCACAAAGATTTAGATCAACTTATGATCTAAGAGATTATCGAAAGTGTAGCACTGAACCAGTCGACAGGTTCTAGATATCAATAGCCAAACAATGATAAAAAGAAGATTGTCGTTATACAAGGTGTGTAATTGGCTTCATTTCTCAGTTCTTTTTCAGATAAGGTTAGATCATCATCTTTTGTTCAAACTCTTTTTCAATTTGAACTGATTCTTGGTTCTTAATCTAGCATAATTAAATCACATTTTGCGCTGTTATCATGAGTTATTACAACTTATTATGTTTCTACATGTACTTTGTTGAGAACTCCTTTCTTGTTTCTTAATCCTATGCGACTTGATCCCAGTTATTAGTAATCAATCTTGTACGATTTGTCCCCTTTCTTAGTTCTCAATATCGTACGAGTACAACACCTTCCACTGTGATTAAGCACGTATACTTGGCCTCATTTCTCACTTATTTCTTCAAAACCATCATATTATATTTTAGTTCTTATTCTTTTATGCATAGTTATCACTCATGGTTCTTTATTTGGCCAAATCAAATCGCATTATTAAGTTCTTCTCTTGAGTTACGAGATTTACTTTGAAAAGAACTCCTGTTATATTAGACTTAAGAGAACAGAACCATATAGCTCGATCTAAATTGTACAGATTAGATCCTCGATTAGATCTCCTTTACTCTGTCATAATATAGTACGATTAGACCCTTTCTTTCTTCTCAATATCGTACTATTACAATTTGTTCCTCAATCATTGTGCAGGCATAATTAATAGACCTCATTTCTCAGTTCTTTTTCTTATACGATTCGATAATCTCTTAATTATAAATCTTTAATGAATACGACCCGCTCTTGGTTCTTTTCAAATCTAATACGACTACTTCTCCTTTATTAGTTCTCGATCTTGTTTGATTGCTGTATCTCATTTTGCGACTCACAATATATTACGATTAGTCGACTTTCTTAGTTCCCAATATCTTACGATTACACTTCTTCCTTAGTTATTAAGCTAAAATAGTTGCCTCCGTTCTCTTTCGAATGCGATTAGATCATTCATTTGATCTAAATCTTAATTAACAGGCGAAAAGACACAAAAATGAGATCTAGTCTAACTAAGTCACGTACAATGATTTATAATCCGTTAATAGTATTATATTATCTTTTTAACATGTATGTCGATTAGATAACCTTTTTAGTTTCTTAATTATCTCCCTAATATTTTTTCATGTGTTCTCCTTTTGCGATTCATACACAGAACAGTTAGTCAATTTCTTGGTCTCAATATCGGACGATCGCAACTTCTTCCTTACTCGTAAAGTAAGTTTGATCGGCCTCATTTCTCTATTCTTTTGCAAATGCATAGATGACGTATTATTTCTAAATCTTCAAGGAATAGGTCCAGCGCATGGTTCTTAATCCATTCTTATTAAAACATATTTATGTTCTTACCTTGTGAAATTTGATCTCATATCTTTTCCAAATGTGCTATGATTGGAACTGCTCTCGTATTTCATAATCTTACACGACTTATCTCGTTTCTTTGTTCTGTGAATTGCATATGTTATGTCAGATAACTACTTTTTTGGTCATTGTGTAGCATGATTAGTCGCATTTCTTAGTTCTCAATATTGTACGATTATCACTTCTTCCTTTGTCATTATACAAGGTGTAATTGGCATCATTTCTCAGTTCTTTTTCAAATAAGGTTAGATAATCATCCTTTGTTCAAACTCTTTTTCAATTTGAACTGATTCCTGGTTCTTAATCTAGCCTAATTAAATCACATTTTACGTTGTTATCATGAGTTATTAGAACTTATTATGTTTCTACATGTACTTTGTTGAGAACTCCTTTCTTGTTTCTTAATCTTATGCGACTTGATACCAGTTATTTGTATTTAATCTTGTACGATTTGTCCCCTTTCTTAGTTCTCAATATCGTACAAGTACAACACCTTCCACTGTGATTAAGCACGTATACTTGGCCTCATTTCTCACTTATTTCTTCAAAACCATCATATTATATTTAGTTCTTATTCTTTTTTGCATAGTTATCACTCATGGTTCTGAATTTGGCCAAAGATAAAATCAAATCGCATGTTAAGTTCTTATCTTGAGTTACGAGATTTACTTTTATAAGAACTCCTGTTCTATTTTTTAATCTGATATGACTCGATCGACTTTTTTAGTTCTTAATCCAATACGACTAGAACTCCTTTACTGTGTCATAATATAGTACGATTAGACCCTTTCTTTCTTCTCAATATCGTACTATTACAATTTCTTCCTTAATCATTGTGCAGGCATAATTAATAGGACTCATTTCTCAATTCTTTTTCTTACACGATTAGACAATCTCTTAATTATAAATCTTTAATGAATACGACCCGCTCTTGGTTCTTTTCAAATCTAATACTACTACTTCTCCTTTATTAGTTCTCCATCTTGTTTGATTGCTATATCTCATTTTGCGACTCACAATATATTACGATTAGTTGACTTTCTTAGTTCTCAATATCTTACGATTACACTTCTTCCTTAGTCATTAAGCTAATATGGTTGCCTCCGTTCTCTTTCGAATGCGATTAGATCAGCTGGAAGAATTCATTCAGTTGATCTAAATCTTTGTGCACAGGTCCCACACATGGTTCTCAATCTAGTCTAACTAAGTCACGTATTAGGGGCTTATCATCCGTTATTAGATATTCTTATCTCTTCAACATGTATATCGATTAGATCACCTTTCTTATTCCTTAATTATCTCCCTAATATTTTATCATGTGTTCTCCTTTTGCGATTCATAGAACAGTTAGTCAATTTTTTGGCTCTCAATATTGAACGATCGCAACTTCTTCCTTACTCGTAAAGGAAGTTTGATCGGCCTCATTTCTCTATTCTTTTGCAAATGCTATTAGATGATGTATTAGTTCTAAATCTTCAAGCAATAGGTCCAGCGCATGGTTCTTAATCCATTCTTATTAAAACATATTTATGTTCTTACCTTGTGAAATTTGATCTCATATCTTTTCCAAATGTGCTATGATTGGAACTCCTCTCGTATTTCATAATCTTACACGACTAATCTCCTTTCTCTGTTCTGTGAATTGCGATATGTTATATCTCCTTTTGTTGTTCATTGTGTAGCTCGATTAGTCGCATTTCTTGGTTCTCAATATTGTACGATTATCACTTCTTCATTTGTCATTATACAAGGTGTAATTGGCTTCATTTCTCAGTTCTTTTTCAAATAAGGTTAGATAATCATCTTTTGTTCAAACTCTTATTCAATTTGAACTGGTTCTTAATCTAGCATAATTGAATCACATTATACGTTGTTATCATGAGTTATTAGAACTTATTATGTTTCTACATGTACTTTGGTGAGAACTCCTTTCTTGTTTCTTAATCTTATGCGACTTGATTCCAGTTATTCGTATTTAATCTTGTTCGATTTGTCCCCTTTCTTAGTTCTCAATATCGTACGAGTACAACACCTTCCACTGTGATTAAGCACGTATACTTGGCCTCATTTCTCACTTATTTCTTCAAAACCTTCATATTATATTTTAGTTCTTATTCTTTTTTGCATAGTTATCACTCATGGTTCTTAATTTGGCCAAATCAAATCGCATTTTAAGTTCTTATCTTGAGTTACGAGATTTACTTTTATAAGAACTCCTGTTCTATTTGTTAATCTGATATGACTCGATCAAAGATTTAGAACTAATACATCATCTATGCATTTGCTTTGTGTATTAGACCCTTTCTTTCTTCTCAATATCGTACTATTACAAGTTCTTCTTTAATCATTGTGCAAGCGTAATTAATAGGCTTCATTTCTCAGTTCTTTTTCTGACACGATTAGATAATCTCTTAATTATAAATCTTTAATGAATGCGACCCGCTCTTGGTTCTTTTTAAATCTAATACGACTACTTCTCCTTTATTAGTTCTCCATCTTGTTTGATTGCTGTATCTCATTTTGCGACTCACAATAAATTACGATTAGTCGACTTTCTTAGTTCTCAATATCTTACGATTACAGTTCTTCCTTAGTTATTAAGCTAATATGGTTGCCTCCGTTCTCTTTCGAATGCGATTAGATCATTCATGTTTGATCTAAATCTTTTGTGCACAGGTCCCACATTGTTCTCAATCTAGTCTAACTAAGTCACGTATTAGGGGGTTATCATCCGTTATTGGATATTCTTATCTTTTCAACATCTATGTCGATTAGATCACCTATCTAGTTTCTTAATTATCTCCCTAATACGAGTATGGAAGAAGTTGCGATCGTTTGAGATTCAGAGAACAGTTATCTCAATTTCTTGGCTCTCAATATCAAACGATCGCAACTTCTTCCATACTCGTAAAGCAAGTTTGATCGGCCTCATTTCTCTATTCTTTTGCAAATGCTATTCGTTGATGTATTAGTTCTAAATCTTCAAGGAATAGGTCCAGCACATGGTTCTTAATCCATTCTTATTAAAACATATTTATGTTCTTACCTTATGAAATTTGATCTCATATTTTTTCCAAATGTGCTATGATTGGAACTCCTCTCATATTTCATAATCCTACACGACTAATCTCCTTTCTTTGTTCTGTTAATTGCATATGTTATCGAGATGTCTCCTTTTGTTGTTCATTGTATAGCACGATTTGTCGCATTTCTTAGTTCTCAATATTGTACGATTATCACTTCTTCCTTTGTCATTATACAAGGTGTGTAATTGGCATCATTTCTCAGTTCTTTTTCAAATAAGGTTAGATCATCATCTTTTGTTCAAACTCTTTTTCAATTTGAACTGATTCTTGGTACTTAATCTAGCAGAATTAAATCACATTTTGCGCTGTTATCATGAGTTATTACAACTTATTATGTTTCTACATGTACTTTGTTGAGAACTCCTTTCTTGTTTCTTAATCCTATGCGACTTGATCCCAGTTATTAGTAATTAATCTTGTACGATTTGTCCCCTTTCTTAGTTCTCAATATCGTACGAGTACAACACCTTCCACTGTGATTAAGCACGTATACTTGGTCTCATTTCTCACTTATTTCTTCAAAACCATCATATTATATTTTAGTTCTAATTCTTTTATGCATAGTTATCACTCATGGTTCTTAATTTAATCAAATCAAATCGTATTTTAAGAACAGGAGAAAAAATATATAATGAACAACTTTTATAAGAACTCCTGTTCTATTTTTCTTAATCTGATATGACTCGATCAACTTTTTTCTTTCTTAATCCTGTACGACTAGATCTCCTTTACTGTGTCATAATATAGTACGATTAGACCCTTTCTGTGTATAAGAGACAGCAGTACTATTACAAGATTCTTCCTTAATAATTGTGCAGGCATAATTAATAGGACTCATTTCCCAGTTATTCTTCGTACACGATTAGATAATCTCTTAATTATAAATCTTTAATGAATACGACCCACTCTTGCTTCTATTCAAATCTAATACGACTACTTCTCCTTTATTAGTTCTCCATCTTGTTTGATTGCTGTATCTCATTTTGCGACTCACAATATATTATGATTAGTCGACTTTCTTAGTTCTCAATATCTTACGATTACACTTCTTCCTTAGTTATTAAGCTAACACGGTTGCCTCCGTTCTCTTTCGAATGCGATTTAGATCATTCATTTGATATAAGAGACAGGTGTGTATAAGTCCCACACGTTGTTCTCAATCTAGTCTAACAAAGTCACGTATTAGGGGATTATCATCCGTTATCAGATATTCTTATCTTTTCAAGGAGACATAACATTACATCACCTTTCTAGTTTCTTAATTATCTCCCTAATATTTTATCATGTGTTCTCCTTTTGCGATTCATACACAGAACAGTTAGTCAATTTCTTGGCTCTCAATATCGAACGATCGCAACTTCTCCCTTACTCGTAAAGCAAGTTTGATCGGGCTCATTTCTCTATTCTTTTGCAAATGCATAGATGATGTATTAGTTCTAAATCTTCAAGGAATAGGTCCAGTGCATGGTTCTTAATCCATTCTTATTAAAACATATTTATGTTCTTCCCTTGTGAAATTAGATCTCATATCTTTTCCGAATGTGCTATGACTGGAACTTCTCTCATATTTCATAATCATACACGACTAATCTCCTTTATTTGTTCTGTGATCTAAATAATATTGCATATGTTATGTCTCCTTTTAATGTTCATTGTATAGCTCGATTAGTCGTATTTCTTAGTTCTCAATATTGTACGATTATCACTTCTTTCTTTGTCATGATACAAGGTGTAATCAAGCTTCATTTCTCAGTTCTTTTTCAAATAAGGTTAGATAATCATCTTTTGTTCAATCTCTTTTTCAATTTGAACTGATTCCTAGTTCTTAATCTAGCATAATTCAATCACATTTTACGTTGTTATCATGAGTTATTAGAACTTGTTATCCTATGCGACTTGATCCCAGTTATTAGTATTTAATCTTGTACGATTTGTCCCCTTCTTAGTTCTCAATATAAATGCACATACAACTCCTTCCACTGTGATTAAGCACGTATACTTGGCCTCATTTCTCACTTATTTCTTCAAAACCATCATATTATATTTTAGTTCTTATTCTTTTATGCATAGTTATCACTCATGGTTCTTAATTTGGCCAAATCAAATCCAATGTTAAGTTCTTATCCTTGAGTTACGAGATTTACTTTTATAAGAACTCCTGTTCTATTTCTTAATCTGATATGACTCGATCTATTTCGTTAGTTCTTAATCCTGACGATTAGATCTCCTTTACTGTTTCATATTATAGTACGATTAGACCCTTTCTTTCTTGTCAATATCGTACTATTACAATTTCTTCCTTAATCATTGTGCAGGCATAATTAATAGGCTTCATTTCTCAGTTCTTTTTCTTATACGATTAGATAGTCTCTTAATTATAAATCTTTAATGAATACGACCTATCTAATCTGTCTATTATACACATCTAGATGTGTATAAGAGACAGGTTAGGACATCTAGATCGTGTTAGATGGCTGAAAGTCATTTTGTGACTCACAAGATATTACGATTAGTCGACTTTCTTAGTTCTCAATATCTTACGATTACACTTCTTCCTTAGTTATTAAGCTAATATGGTTGCCTCCGTTCTCTTTCGAATGCGATTAGATCATTCATTTGATCTAAATCTTTTGTGCACGGCAACCAGGTCCCACACATGGTTCTCAATCTAGTCTAACTAAATCACGTATTAGGGGGTTATTATCCGTTTTTAGATATTCTTATCTTTTCGACATGTATGTCGATTAGATCACCTTTCTGGTTTTTAATTATCTCCCTAATATTTTATCATGTGTTCTCCTTTTACGATTCATAGAACAGTTAGTCAATTTCTTGGCTGTCAATATCGAACGATCGCAACTTCTTCCATACTCGAAAACCAAGTTTGATCGGCCTCATTTCTCAATTCTTTTACAAATGCTATTAGATGATGTATTAGTTCTAAATCTTCAAGTAATAGGTCCAGCACATGGTTTTTAATCCATTCTTATCAAAACATATTTATGTTCTTACCTTGTGAAATTTAATCTCATATTTTTCCAAATGTGCTATGATTGGAACTGCTCTCATATTTCATAATCCTAAACGACTAACCTCCTTTCTTTGTTCTGTGAATTGCATATGTTATGTCTCCTTTTGTTGTTCATGTTCTACAGATATATAGCACGATTTGTCGCATTTCTTAGTTCTCAATATTGTACGATTATCACTTCTTCCTTTGTCATTATACAAGGTGTGTAATTGGCTTCATTTCTCAGTTCTTTTTCAAATAAGGTTAGATCATCATCTTTTGTTCAAACTCTTTTTCAATTTGAACTGATTCTTGGTTCTTAATCTAGCATAATTAAATCACATTTTACGTTGTTATCATGAGTTATTAGAACTTATTATGTTTCTACATGTACTTTGTTGAGAACTTCTTTCTTGTTTCTTAATCCTATGCGACTTGATCCCAGTTATTAGTATTTAATCTTGTACGATTTGTCCCCTTTCTTAGTTCTCCATGTCGTACGAGTACAACTCCTTCCACTGTGATTAAGCACGTATACTTGGCCTCATTTCTCACTTATTTCTTCAAAACCATCATATTATATTTTAGTTCTTATTCTTTTATGCATAGTTATCACTCATGGTTCTTAATTTGGCCAAATCAAATCGTATGACATTTTAAGTTCTTATCTTGAGTTACGAGATTTACTTTTATAAGAACTCCTGTTCTATTTCTTAATCTGATATGACTAAATCTATTTCGTTAGTTCTTATAAAGATTAGATCTCCTATACTGTGTCATAATATAGTACGATTAGACCCTTTCTTTAGGAATGAATATCGTACTATTACAATTTCTTCCTTAATCATTGTGCAGGCATAAGTAATAGGCCTCATTTCTCAGTTCTTTTTCTTATACGATTAGATAATCTCTAAATTATAAATCTTTAATGAATACAACCCGCTCTTGGTTCTTTTTAAATCTAATACGACTACTTCTCCTTTATTAGTTCTCAATCTTGTTTGATTGTTTCTACTTATCGACTCACAAAGATATTACGAAGAAGTCAAATATCTTAGTTCTCAATATCTTACGATTACATTTCTTCCTTAGTTATTAAGCTAATATAGATGCCTCCATTCTCTTTCGAATGCGATTAGATATAGCATTTGATGTCTCTAAATCTTTTGTGCACAGGTCCCACACATGGTTCTCAATCTAGTCTAACTAGGTCACGTATTAGGTGCTTATCATCCGTTATTAGATTTTCTTATCTTTTCAACATGTATGTCGATTAGATCACCTTTCTAGTTTCTTAATTATCTCCCTAATATTTTATCATGTGTTCTCCTTTTGAATTCATAACATAGAACAATTAGTCAATGTCTTGGCTCTCAATATCGAACGATCGCAACTTCTTCCTTACTCGTAAAGCAAGTTTGATCGGCCTCATATCTCTATTCTTTTTGCAAATGCTATTAGATGATGTATTAGTTCTAAATCTGCAAGGAATAGGTCCAGCGCATGGTTCACAATCCATTCTTATTAAAACATACTGATGTTCTTACCTTGTGAAATTTGATCTCATATCTTTTCCGAATGTGCTATAATTGGAACTCCTCTTATCACGCCCCAAAACGGACACGTGTACACAGCTAATGGTACACGGACCAAAGCGCAAGGCACAAGCGACAACATAATTTAACATGATGTATAGAAACCATCAAACCATTCTCTAATTGCAAACCGAATATTTCATTTCCACAAAAATACGATTACAAAATTTCTCTTCTTTAGTACAAAGATTACAACAAAACAAAGTTCATCAATACAAAACTTATCTAATACACCCTCACCTAAACAAAAAGAAGAAAGCTTGGAAGATTATCCATGAGAGTCCTACCATGTAATGGGATGGAAAATTTAAAAAATTCTTCTTGATGGAGTCAAAACGAGCACCTAACTCAAAAATTATAAGTCACGTGGGGTGAGCATGGGCTCAGTGGATATCATAAAGCCTCTTCAAATGGGGCCAAGCATTTCGATAAAAAGAAAACATAAAGATAATAACATTTGTGAAGACCATAGTCATGAAGGGCGTAAAATGTCTCATGCCATTTAAAACATCAATAATCATAAGTTGTTTCAAAATGTCTCATGCCATTTAAGCGTCAGGCATGTCCAAACATAATAAAGATCCAATCATTTCAAAACATTTCTAAAATGTCTCATGCCATTTAAACGCGAGCATGTCCAAACATAGCCAAAAGATCCAATCATTTCAAAACATATATGCTAAAGCATGAGCTAACAAATCCAAGTATAGTTTCAATCCAATTAATAAAGCATAGCGAACAAATCCAAAATCGTTTCAAAAATAGCATGAGTATCTTTTATCAACGGTATGACTTTGATTACTAATGAGATCTAGTAATCTACCACACCTACTAGTCGACCGGGAGGTCAAGTTATCCCATCACAAGACATGATCATAATAATTAGTTCAAAATATTCGGCCAGTCACCATGATCCACATGGATGACTATAGTGGCTCTACAAATCACACATTTCCAAACACATAAAATTATATACCTAGGTCACCTATGAGCCAAAATATCATAAATGCTTTCATATCAAAAAGAGTTTGCAAACATATCATTTGATTAACATAAATTAGCTTGGTCTCTACATCTCTTTGGTCAAAAATGACCTTTTCACAATTTCTGACCAACTTCGACAAGCTAAAACCCCAGTCAAACACTTAGTTCTTATACACATCTAGATGTGTATAAGAGACAGGTATATTGGGTTGTTTTACCAAAGAGATGTTGCTGTCTCTTATACACATCTAGATGTGTATAAGAGACAGTATATTAGTATATCCTTAGCCCCTTATGGAATTAAAATCCATAAACGGAAAGATTCAGGGCAATAGCGGGACTATATCAATAGCATTCCACAACAATCCATACCCCATACTGTCTCTTATACACATATTAGATGATGTATAGCAGACAGGGTCATGTTGGAATTCCTCTTTACTACCAAACAAAATTTTTGATTAGCCACACGCATGATTCAAACATGCTTCCTAACCATCCCACTACCAAAAACACTTAAAACCATCAAAGATCATTAAAGACCCTTCAAACATAACCAATTATCCAAATTATCCTAGTTGCGCCAAACTTCCATTACTTACAAAATAGGGAAATCAATTCCACTTGGTTTCAAGTCTCAATTCTATCCATAAGCCTGTCTCTTAATACACATCTAGATGTGTATAAGAGACAGACTATGAATGCTTATAACATTTCTAGGGCACATATGGAAGACAAAAACCCTAACTCATAATCTTAAAATTTGTAATCTAACCATGGAAAGTTGTTAAAAATCAACCCCAATCACTTCCCAACCTCCAAAACACTAAAAACAACCCATAACATACATAAATCATAACTTACAAGTTCTCACACCACAATGCACTAATTACACTTAGTCCAACTTTTGACCGTTTACACTTGGAACCAAACTCTGCGTTCCAATTATAGCACATTGTCGAATTGAAAAACGAATAAGTTGAAGTACTTTATGACTAAAAATAATATGAAAAACATTTTAAACCAGTTAAAATCAAAGAACAAGGCTATTAAAATACTGGGTTTCACACCTCTCATATTTCATAATCCTACACGACTAATCTCCTTTCTTTGTTCTATACAATGCACAACAAAATTTCTCCTGTCTGTTATACACACTTATTATGTTTCTACATGTACATTGTTGAGAACTCATTTCTTGTTTCTTAATCTTATGCGACTTGATCCAAGTTATTTGTATTTAATCTTGTGCGATTTGTCCCCTTTCTTAGTTCTCAATATCGTACGAGTACAACACCTTCCACTGTGATTAAGCACGTATACTTGGCCTCATTTCTCACTTATTTCTTCAAAACCATCATATTATATTTTAGTTCTTATTCTTTTTTGCATAGTTATCACTCATGGTTCTTAATTTGGCCAAATCAAATCGCATTTTAAGTTCTTAGCTTGAGTTACGAGATTTACTTTTATAAGAACTCCTATTCTCTTTCTTAATCTGATATGACTCGGTCTATTTAGTTAGTTCTTAATCCTGTACGATTAGATCTCCTTTACTGTGTCATAATATAGTACGACTTAGACCCTGATGTAACTGGACAATAAGTTGTAAGATAATAATATATAATAACGGAGATAGTCCCCTAATCGTACTTGACTTAGTTAGTACATCTAGAATGATCGCGTCCAGTGATCTCTTATACACATGATTTATGTGTATAAGACTCAGATATATTATGACTAAATGACTATCTGTAGTTCTCAATACACATACGATGTGTACCTATTCCTTAGTTATTAAGCTAGAGAATAGTTGCCTAATAACGTTCTCTTTCGAATGCGATTAGATCATTCATTTGATCTAAATCTTTTGAGGACAGGTCCCACACATGGTTCTCAATCTAGTCTAACTAAGTCAAGTATTAGGGGCTTATCATCCGTTATTAGATATTATTATCTTTTCAACATGTATGTCGATTACATCACCTTTCTAGTTTCTTAATTATCTCCCAAATATTTTGTCATGTGTTCTCCTTTTGCGATTCATGCATAGAACAGTTAGTCAATTTCTTGGCTCTTAATATCGAACGATCGCAACTTCTTCCTTACTCCTAATTGAATAGCAGATATTGATACAAGGTGTGTAATTGGCTTCATGTCTCAGTTCTTTTTCAAATAAGGTTAGATAATCATCTTTTGGTCAAACACTTTTTTAATTTGAACTGATTCCTGGTTCTTAATCTAGAATAATTAAATCCTATTTTACGTGGTTATCATTAGTTATTAGAACTTATTAAGTTTCTACATGTACTTTGTTGAGAACTTCTTTCTTGTTTCTTAATCTTATGCGACTTGATCCCAGTTATTTGTATTTAATCTTGTACGATTTGTCCCCTTTCTTAGTTCTCAATATACGAGAATAACTCCTTCCACTGTGATTAAGCACGTATACTTGGCCTCATTTCTCAGTTATTTCTTCAAAACCATCATATTGTATTTTAGTTCTTATTCTTTTTGCAATAGATGATCTATAATCTTAACTTATGAACCATCTAGACCGCGGTTAGATAATCTCTTAATTATAAATCTTTAATGAATACGACACGCTATTGGTTCTTTTTAAATCTAATACGACTACTTCTCCTTTATTAGTCCTCAATCTTGTTTGATTGTATCTGTAAAATGCGACTCACAATATATTACGATTAGTCGACTTTCTTAGTTCTCAATATGTGTACGATTACACTTCTTCCTAAGTTATTAACCTAATATAATTGCCTCCGTTCTCTTTCGAATGCGATTTGATCATTCATTTGATCTAAATCTTTTGAGCACAGGTCCCACACATGGTTCTCAATCTAGTCTAACTAAGTCACGTATTAGGTGCTTATCATCCGTTATTAGATATTCTCATCTTTTTAACATCTATGTCGATTAGATCACCTTTCTAGTTTCTTAATTATCTCTCTAATATTTTATCGTGTGTTCTCCTTTTACGATTCATAACATAGAACAGTTAGTCAATTTCTTGGCTCTCAATAAGAGATGATAACTTCTTCCTTACTCGTAGAACCAAGTTTGATAGGCTTCATTTCACCATTCTTTTGGAAATGCAATTAGATGATGTATTAGTTCTAAATCTTCAAGGAATAGGTCCGGTGCATGGTTCTTAATCCACTCTTATTAAAACATATTTATGTTCTTACCTTGTGAAATTTGATCTCATATCTTTTTCAAACGTGCCATGATTGGGAACTCCTCGCATATTTCATAATCTTACACGACTAATCTCCTTTCTTTGTTCTGTGAATTGCATATGTTATGTCTCCTTTTGTTGTTCATTGTATAGCACAATTAGTCGCATTTCTTTGTTCTCAATATTGTACGATTATAACTTCTTCCTTTGTCATTATAAAAGGTGTAATTGGCTTCATTTCTCAGTTCTTTTTGAAATAAGGTTAGATAATAATATTTTGGTCAAACAAGAACAAGAAATGCGAACTAATTGTTTTTAATCTAGCATAATTAAATCACATTTTACGTTGTTATCATGAGTTATTAGAACTTATTGTGTTTACTGTTCTTCGCGATTGCTAGTCCTCTTAATCCTGTACGACTAGATCTCCTTTACTGTGTCATAATATAGTACGATTAGACCCTTTCTTTCTTCTTAATATCGTACTATTACAATTTCTATCTTAATCATTGTGCAGGCACAATTAATAGGACTCATTTCTCAATTCTTTTTCGTACACGGGATTAGATAATCTCTTAATTATAAATCTTTAATAAATACGACCCGCTCTTGGTTCTTTTTAAATCTAATACGACTACTTCTCCTTTATTAGTTCTCAATCTTGTTTTATTTTGTATATCTTTTGCGACTCACAATATCTAGATGTGTATAAGAGACTTAGATCAAACTTACTTTACGATTACACTTCTTCCTTAGTTATTAAGCTAATATTACGATTAGTCAACTTTCTTAGTTCTCATTTGATCTAAATCATTGTGCACAGGTCCCACACATGTATAAGATGTGTATACTAGATTACAATTATAAATTATAGATGTAACCTATGAGACATTCATTTCGATCATTTATCTATTCTTTTGCAAATGCTATTAGATGATGTATTAGTTCTAAATCTTCAAAGAATAGGTCTAGCGCATGGTTCATAATCCATTCTTATTAAAACATATTTATGTTCTTACCTTGTGAAATTTGATCTCATATCTTTTCCGAATGTGCTATGATTGGAACTCCCCTCATATTTCATAATCCTACACGACTAATCTCCTTTCTTTGTTAATGAATTGCATATGTTATGTCTCATTTTGTTGTTCATTGTATAGCATGATTAGCTGCATTTCTTTGTTCTCAATATTATACGATTACAACTTCTTCCTTTGTCATTATACAAGGAGTAATTGGCTTCATTTCTAAGTTCTTTTTGAAATAAGGTTAGATAATCATCTTTTGTTCAAACTCTTTTTCAATTTGAACAAGAAATGAGTTTTTATTCTAGCTGTAATTAAATCACATTTTACGTTGTTATCATGAGTTATTAGAACTTATTGTGTTTGTACATGTACTTTGTTGCGAAAACTCCTTTCTTGTTTCATAATCTTATGGGACTTGATCCCAGTTATTAGTATTTAATCTTGTACAATTTGTCCCCTTTCTTAGTTCTCAATATCGTCTGAAATTGCTCTTCCTTTATGATTAAGCACGTATCATGGCCTCGTTATCCCTTATTTCTTCATTAAAATGAGATTTGATTTAGCCAAATTCAAGAAAGGAGTTCGCAACAAAGTACATGTACAAACACAATAAGTTCTAATAACTCATGATAACAACGTAAAATGTGATTTAATTATGCTAGATTAAAAACCAGGAATGAGTTAGATGTGTATAAGAGACAGTAATAGCATTTTTGTTCTTAATCTGTAGATTAGATCTCCTCTTTGTGTCATAATATAGTGCGATTAGACCCTTTCTTTCTTCTCAATCATTACTATTAAATTTCTTCCTTAATCGTTATTAGGCATAATTAACGAACTTTGATTTCTCGGTTCTTTTTTCTTATACGATTATATAATCTCTTGAATTATAAATTTTTAATGAATACGAACCACACTTGGTTCTTTTTAAATCTAATATGACTACCAAATGTGGTTATCTATTCATTATTTATAAAAAGATCTTGAGAAATGAAGCCAATTACACCTTTTGCCTGCACAATGATTAAGGAAGAAAGATGTGTATAAGAGACAGAAAGGGAACAAGCAGTTTGATGGCTCATTTCTCTATTCTTTTGCAAATGCTATTAGATGATGTATTAGTTCTAAATCTTGAGGAATAGGTCAGTATGGTTCATAATCCAATTCTTATTAAAAGCATAATTTATGTTTCTTTACCTTGTGAAATTTGATCTCTTATCTTTTAGAATGTGCTATGATTGGG